>JAZKJV010000798.1:228852-364317 GCA_037367405.1 Ottelia alismoides
TTTCCTCACTGTTTCAAAAAGTTAATCCAAGGTAGTTAGTATATCATTACATCTTAACTGCACAGACATTGCTAGATAGATAATTAGCATGTCATTAAATTTTGCTAAAATTCGGTCGAATTTTGATTTTGACAAGTCACCGAATCGACACGAAATTTCGACATCTGAGGCCTTGAGATCTGTCGATAGATAGGGATAATCACCAAAATGGCAAAAATATTGGCCAAATTTCGGGTGAACTTCGACCAAATTTTCAATTCCAATTCGTCACTGATGTGTTATGAGAAACCTATATTTAAGACCTTGCTAATTAAGTACAAGGATGTTGTACTACAACAAAATCAACTAATAGATTTTAGCTCATGAATGGTTCACTTTATAAGATGTCAAGAGGGATGCATAATTATAATAGTCAAATAATTCCCAAAAATCATTTGATTTGAGCATTCACTCAATCATTTTTAACATAATATAACATTTGCATAGCACTTTAAAGTTGTGGTCATTAATTTATTCTTTCCTAAATAATAAACAACCTCAAAATTATATATTCTCATTCTGAATTTATTCATTGCACTGCATTTTAATGAACCAAAATAACCCAAAATCTAACATTTTTCTTCCGCTTAACTATGAAAAATGACAACCCAAGTTGTTCTACAATTAGCAATGCATTAACTTTATTCAAAAACCTTTTTCTCAATGTTACTTATTCCAATACATAGAGGGTACCCGTGGGTAATCCATTATCCGTCTCATGCAATGGATAACCATACATATGGATAACAACTTCAATTGGAGCGGGTCAAACCATTGATCCGGTAATATGGTTCGGGTCGGGTTATGTGTGAATGGGGCGGATACCCGCCCCATGAACACCCCTATCAGATGGTCTCTGTACTTCAAACCAATTTGAACATGACCCAAGTCGCTGCATTGATTGGACTCCTAGGTTTAAATGTCCGTTTGCATAATCCGATTGTCTTGCAATCGATTGCTTGTGCTATTGGGAAGTTTGTGTGTGTCAACAAGGATGTCATGAAGTTTACAAGACTGGGCTACCTTAGATTCTTTGTGGAGGTAGATATGCTCAAACCTAGAGCTCCTTTCATCCTGAAAAGAAATAGAAGTCAATTCTTACTCAAAAGATTGTTTATGGGAAGTTGGTCAAAGCTTTGTAACAGATGTTGTGCAACTTGGCTTGTAGAGAAGAAGAAAAAGTGAACATGCAAAATTCAAAAGGGAAGGCAGTCGTTCAGTTGGAAAATAAGTTGAAGGACAAAGAGGCTCAGCTTATGGATTTTGAACATACAAAGACTAGTGAGCAGCCACTGGATGGCAGCAGACAGCAGCAGTGTGAGGGAACATTGAGACAGCCTCAGGTGCAGAAGGCCTAAAAAAGTTGCAGCAATAAGCAAACATGTCGAAGGAGCAAAAGGTCGTTACAGTTCAGCCTTCAGCACATCATATTTGCTGTGATGTTACCTCTGGTAGCAACCAACATCTAAACAAAAGGAGCTGCTGCAAAGAAAGTGGAACCCTGTGAAAAATTTGCCAAGGAAAACATTAAAAAAATGGGGGCAGGAGCTGATGACAGTGGCATCTACGGCCATGGATGTTGATGTTGGTCAAAAGCGAAAGGGTCAGGAGAATACAACGAAAATGCTACAACAAAGGGGAAAGGAATTCAGTTTTTTGAGAGCGAAGAGGGTGGTATCCCGAGGCAGGACCCACTGCAGGTATATTAATTATAAATTTATAAATACATCAGGTGACATGACTCCAGGTCGCACAACAAGCTCTACAATGTTTTAAGATATTTTCAGAATAAAAATTCTGACCATTAAAAACACTCATTTCTACCGCACCAAATCGCCCACAAGAGGGCAAAAGAAAGAGAGCTATCTTCATGGCCATTGCCACAAACCGCACCGATGGAGCACCAGAATACATCTCACTATCCACATCAAGCCAAGAGATCCACGCCTTCCTCTAGACCTGGATAGAATGTATGCAAGTAAAGAAAAGGTGCTCCAAATCTTCCACATCACCCCCACATTTGTCACAAGTACGATCCCCACCATGCAAAAGTCTATCCCGTCACTCTTTGGAAAGTACCCGCCCATGACTAAGCAGACATAAGAAAACTGACTCTTTTCGGAATCTTACTTTTCCAAATAATTCTATTGTCATGACAAACATCCTCTCGCATAGCTCTGCAAAAAATCTATAAGCTTTCTTCAACATAAATTTGCTTTCGTGGTCCCTACCATAAGCAAGATCATCCAACTCAGTCAGCTCACCGTGCATCCTACAAAATTCGTCAAGCCCTTGGTCCGACAACTCCATCAAGAAAGGTGTCCAGGTCCCATTCAGCCAAGTTGCATGTACCGAGGCATTCCGATCAACTGCAAGAACCAGGAGTCTAGGAAACCATTCCCCAAAAGCTCTGTTACCAGTCCAATCATCACACCAGAAACGAAAGGCCTCTCCATCCCCAAGCATTGGAAGAAGTCGCATTGCCATCTCTGGTAATATCTTGTAGGTACCCTGCCACAGAGAAGAGGGCTATTAGATGTGGCGGGGTACCAAAGAACCACAGATCCCATAAATCTTCCTTAGAAGCCTACACATAAGATCTTCTGATTTCCTCTACAACCTCACTATCCACTACGCCAATAAAGCTTTATTCATCCCCTCCACTTTCAGAATCGTCAAACCCACATTCCTCTTTGACGATGTGACCTTCTCCCACGAAATCAAATGGTAGCCTCCCTTCTCATGCTTCTCATCAGACTAGAGGAGCCTCCTCATCAAGGACTCCAGCCTGTTTTGAACGTCAACCAAAAGCAAACGTGCAGAGCAGAAAAAAGTGGGAATAGCCGACAAGACATGATTTAGAAGCACAAGCTTGCCTCCTCTCGAGAGTATCATCGCCTTCCATCCCACCATCCTCCCCTCCAATCTATCTAGAACCAGCTTCCCCTCAGCCTTCAGCCTGGCAATTACCAATGGTAGGCCCAAATATATAATTGGTAAAGTACTAACCGAACACCCCAGCACCTAAGTTGCCCACTGCTTCTCCTGTTGCGTAAGGCCAAAGGGTGCCATGACAGACTTCTCCTTGTTAATTTGTAGCCCTACGATGTCCCTAAAATAATCCATAACATGTGAGGCACATCTGAATTGTTCCATTCCTCCCCTTAAGAAGATCATCGTATCATCTGCGTACTGCAATAGGGGAATCAATGTCATCATTATTATAGCCAGATCGTCAATTACCATTGGACACCAATCTCATCATAACAGTCAAAGCATTTGCAACAATCACAAATATAAGGGGGGCAAGTGGGTATCCCTGTATGACTCCACATTGTGGTTGGAAAAAACCACCTTCGGTCTCCTGTTAACCATCAATGCATGGAATGCAGTTGTGATGCTTCTCTTCATCCAAGCAATCTAAATATTCAAGAAGTCACTTTTCCTTAAAGATGTCCAGAGAAATCGTCAATCTACGCAGTTATATGCCTTAGAGAAATCAACTTTCTAGAGCATGCCCTTACTCTTAGCTCTCTTCCAGTCCAATACCATCTTTGTCGCCATCACTACCCCGTTCTCCATGAATCTGCCAGGAACAAAAGCCGTTTGCTCGGGTGATATAATAGAAGGCAATATCTTCCAGAGACGGTTAGCAAGGATCTCCGCAATGATGAGATAAACCGCATTAGAGAGGGCAATCGGTCTGAAATCCTCCACCCTACTTGGTAATTCCCGCTTGGACAACAAAAACAAAAGTGCTTTGTTAAGCCTCTCAAAGCCCGGGTTGTCGTCCTTTAACTCCCGAATGACAACCATCAAGTCATTCTTCACCACCTCCCAAAATTCCTTATAAAAGGCCACGGGGAAACCATCCAATCCAAGCATCCCATCCTCATTCAGATGGAATACAACCTCCTTGACCTCCGCATCTGAGAAGTCTGAAATCAGTGAATCTGCCTGCACCTGAGAGAGCTCCAAAACCCCACTGTTACACCATCCTCATCCAGCACGAACGCGTCTTCTACTGAACTCAAGAAAATGAGAGTGCAAGGCCTCACCAACCACAACATCCCCCTGAAAATTCTCACCCCCAACAGAGATAGAGTAAATGAAGCTCCTGCACCTCCGACCACTAGCCATGGAGTGAAAGAAGCGTGCATTTGCATCGCCCACCTTAAGCCATTTCTGCATGGACCGCTGCATCCATTTGGCCTTAGCCTTTCTGTCCTCTGCGTGTATTGCGTCCAGATGTCTCGCTCTCAACAATTTCGTCCATTACCAACTCCCGCTCGTCTTCCAGCTTATCAATCTACATATTTCTTCCGAGGCATGAATCTGTATACCCCGCCGTACAAACGGATGTTCCGATTATAAGCCATTGTGTGTTTTCGCTAAGTGTTTAAATGTCGATATCGGTATCATGGCGATGCGTCGCCAAAATATCGCACATATTGTTCCATTTATGAAGGACCGAAAAGGTGTCTATATTGCAACGATGCTTTTAGGCATTTGGGTTTTCCATTGAGGCATTCAAATATTGCTGCCCTTTGATTAGTATTGATGGGACCCATATGTATGGGAAGTACAAACAGAAATTGCTCATTGCATGCGGGATTGATGGGGATAAACATATTGTTCCCCTTGCATTCGGAATTGTTGACGAGGAATCCGGTCCTTCATGGAAGTGGTTTCTATCGTTGGTATGTATTAGGGTAATTGGCATGCGAGCTGGGCCAATATGTATCATTTCCGACCGGAATTCTGGAATAAAATCTGCTATGAAAGATGCTGACGTGGACTTATTAGAACCTTTTGCATATTGGTGGTTCTGTTCAAGGCATGTCGCGAGCAACTTCAATAGCGTTTTCAAGAACGGCTCCATGAAAGCCTTGGTGCAAGTAGCAATATTACAAACGACTAGTAGAAAGTTCGCTTACTTCATGAGGAAATTACAAGAGTGGAACACAGAAGCGGGTAGATGCTTTTCGACTCATGATTGTCGCTGTGAGCAATGGACCTTGGCTTACGATGGTGGTTATAGGTTTGATCAGATGACTACAAATCTGAGTGAAAGCTACAATGCATTTCTCAAAGATGCTTGTTGCTTGCCAATTTCTGCATTGATCGAGAAGACTTTCTATAATTGAGTGTTATACTTTAACCAGCATGCAGAAGAGGCATGCGCAACCATAACTGGAGGACGCAAATTCACGCATTACGCATCAACATAGTTGAACCGTTGGAGTACAGCTGCGAACGGGCACACAGTAACGCAAAGGCAACCGGATATACTGTTTGAGGTTTCTAGTAGTGTTTAACGGACACAGTATGGTCTTCGCGACGCCTGCCTACGAGCAATAGTATAGGATGATTACAAGAAGATTTGTTGCACAGCTAGGTGCAACTTTAGCAAGCAACGTAAGTGCTCTGACAAATTTTGTTGTAAATTACTTCAAGAAGTTTCCATCAAATTAACCGATATGTATTTTTTTCCTTGGATGCAGCTCGCCAAGTAGGGCCGGATATACGATATTCGACATGAGGAATGCCGCAAGATTACGATACAAGCAAAAGCGGAAATGGAGCAATGGTTGGCATTTCAATTTGCAGATGTACTCACAATACATGAGGACCATGCTGATGTGGCTCAGGCGGAGGCCATGCGAGGAAGAGTAAGAGGAAGAGGACGAGGTCGGGGAAGAGCGCATAAACCGGTAGCGAAACCCGTGGACAATGAGACAGTCGATGGGGCAGATGAAGATCTTGCGTCAACGGAATTGGAGAGCGACTTCGTCACATCGGTTGTCGAGCGAACACGTGACGACATGCCAACGCCGCAGGCACCGTTGAGGCAAGGCATGGACGCTAGAGAAACGCAACCCACTTACTGCACGCTCACACCGCCATCGATGCCTACCTTCGACGAAGATGGTGCAGGACCCTCGCAAATCAACATAATATACAAGATGAACAGTTTGTTACACTTCCATCTTCGTGATACAACGAGAACATATTAACGTAGGAGAAGGCATTGAGTTGTACTTTTTGTAGTTGTTAACGTGAGACAAATATGAGAATGTATCTCTGTGGACAATTTAATATATTTAATTTGTATGATTGTGTTTGTGCATCAATATATAACCTTTATGAATGTGTGTGCATCGATAACCCACTTATGTGATTGTCGAGACGTGTATTCCTTAAGAAGAACGACCCTATGCAAGTTAAAATGCAAGTAGGAAAGAACTTCAAGGAAATATTGTGATGCAAATCGGCTATTGCGGCGTCGTTAAAAAAATGATAATATATTTTTTGGTGGCTTTTTGGTAGAAGAAGAGAATGGTTGAGAAGAGAAATTGGAGGGTTGAGAGGAGAAAAACTCGTCGGAATACGAGGGATTGGAGAAGAGAACCGCGGAGATCGCGTGGAGGGAGAAGAGAAGAGGAGAGGGATAAAATGAGATCAACTCAAATTTTCATTCATAATGGACTCCATAAAACTGATGGACTACCCTCTCTTTATATAAGAGAGAGGGTTTACAAAAATAGTAAATAATCAAATTACAACTAATTTGATCCTAATTGATCTCTAACTGACTTAATTAGACTCTAATTATTTAATTGACCAATAATTATAATTAAACTCTACGAAATCAACGTTGAGATCACAGGCGATCTCAATTATTCAATTAGACCCAAAAAACGTAAATAAAATTGATAATTAACTAATTAAATAAATGTGGCCCCATAATTTGGGGTCACGCTGCATCAACTCTCCACCGCTTTCAAAAATTCGGCTCCTGACGAATTGCGTGATGTAGGTGGATCGTTGGAGAAATCATCCTTGAATTGAGGCTTCAATGTCCGCCAATTAGATCTTTTTCAATGTTACGTTTGTAGTCCTTTTCAATAGAAGGGCGCCCCTGCAATTTCTGCACCCCTCCATTTTTCTTTTCTTTCATATTGCTTTGGACCATTTTGTAAATACAAAACTTCGGGATTTTGGGTTTGCAATTTTCCCAATTGATTGGGAAACCCCTTAATCTCAGGGATCCGGTTCCCCCAATTCTCGTTAGGGCATCCTTCTTCCTCAACAAAAGGCGGCGGTGCGTGGTTCGATGGAGGCAGCGGTGAAGGCGCGCCTCAGGCGCGGGGCAGGTGCTGCGCATACAGACGGTGCGGGAGGGTTTGCGGGAGGGTGGTGAGGCAAGGGTTGCGTCGCGGGGAGGGTGCCGAGGCGCGGGGCTGTGCGCCGGTGAGGGGGCGATCTCGGCAGTGCGGGGGTGGGGAACCTCGGTGGGAGGGAGGGCTGCGGTCGGTAGCGGTGCGTGCGGGGAAGGGTTTTGCGCGGGGCGGAGTCGCAGGCGGAGGACTGAGGGGTTGGGGGGATCGTTGGCCGCGAGTGGAAGGGGAAGGCGGGAGGAGCTGTTGCCGAAGGTGGTTCTGGGGTTGGGGGAGAGAGTCTGGGCGCGGGGTAGAGAGAGGGGCGCGCGGAGGGGGTGCGAGGGCCCGGCGGTGTCGGTGGGCGGCAGAGATGGCGCTGCCGGCGCGGCAGTGCGAGGGATGGAAGAAGGCGGCTGGTGGCGCTCGGGAAACGGAGAATCGGGGGTGACGGCTGTGAGGGCTAGACAGGGTAGTGGAGATGGGGAGGGTAGAGGCGTTACCTGGGAGGGTTGGGGTGGTGCCGGGATGGTCGGCGGGGCCAGTGGGGTCGATTCCGGCGACGGATTTCGTGCTGGGAAGTGCCGGACAGCGCATAACTCGTCGTTGACGGCGATATTTTCGTGATGTTCTTCGTCACAGATCTGGGCAGCGGCTTCGGTAGGGGAAGATGTTGATTTGGCCGCGATAAGAGTCTCGAAATTAGCCACCATATCTCGACATTTGGACTGGAGATCTTGGCATTTGGACTGTAAATCAAATAGCAGGCCCGTCACCTCCTTGTTGAATCGTTGTTTTCGCTCCGATGAACGATGGTGTCGGTGCGGACGCCGGGGCGGATCGTCAGATCGTGAGGACGATCTAAATGCCATGCTCTGATACCAATTGATGCAAATCGGCTATTGCGGCGTCGTTAAAAAAATGATAATATATTTTTTGGTGGCTTTTTGGTAGAAGAAGAGAATGGTTGAGAAGAGAAATTGGAGGGTTGAGAGGAGAAAAACTCGTCGGAATACGAGGGATTGGAGAAGAGAACCGCGGAGATCGCGTGGAGGGAGAAGAGAAGAGGAGAGGGATAAAATGAGATCAACTCAAATTTTCATTCATAATGGACTCCATAAAACTGATGGACTACCCTCTCTTTATATAAGAGAGAGGGTTTACAAAAATAGTAAATAATCAAATTACAACTAATTTGATCCTAATTGATCTCTAACTGACTTAATTAGACTCTAATTATTTAATTGACCAATAATTATAATTAAACTCTACGAAATCAACGTTGAGATCACAGGCGATCTCAATTATTCAATTAGACCCAAAAAACGTAAATAAAATTGATAATTAACTAATTAAATAAATGTGGCCCCATAATTTGGGGTCACGCTGCATCAACTCTCCACCGCTTTCAAAAATTCGGCTCCTGACGAATTGCGTGATGTAGGTGGATCGTTGGAGAAATCATCCTTGAATTGAGGCTTCAATGTCCGCCAATTAGATCTTTTTCAATGTTACGTTTGTAGTCCTTTTCAATAGAAGGGCGCCCCTGCAATTTCTGCACCCCTCCATTTTTCTTTTCTTTCATATTGCTTTGGACCATTTTGTAAATACAAAACTTCGGGATTTTGGGTTTGCAATTTTCCCAATTGATTGGGAAACCCCTTAATCTCAGGGATCCGGTTCCCCCAATTCTCGTTAGGGCATCCTTCTTCCTCAATAAAAGGCGGCGGTGCGTGGTTCGATGGAGGCAGCGGTGAAGGCGCGCCTCAGGCGCGGGGCAGGTGCTGCGCATACAGACGGTGCGGGAGGGTTTGCGGGAGGGTGGTGAGGCAAGGGTTGCGTCGCGAGGAGGGTGCCGAGGCGCGGGGCTGTGCGCCGGTGAGGGGGCGATCTCGGCAGTGCGGGGGTGGGGAACCTCGGTGGGAGGGAGGGCTGCGGTCGGTAGCGGTGCGTGCGGGGAAGGGTTTTGCGCGGGGCGGAGTCGCAGGCGGAGGACTGAGGGGTTGGGGGGATCGTTGGCCGCGAGTGGAAGGGGAAGGCGGGAGGAGCTGTTGCCGAAGGTGGTTCTGGGGTTGGGGGAGAGAGTCTGGGCGCGGGGTAGAGAGAGGGGCGCGCGGAGGGGGTGCGAGGGCCCGGCGGTGTCGGTGGGCGGCAGAGATGGCGCTGCCGGCGCGGCAGTGCGAGGGATGGAAGAAGGCGGCTGGCGGCGCTCGGGAAACGGAGAATCGGGGGTGACGGCTGTGAGGGCTAGACAGGGTAGTGGAGATGGGGAGGGTAGAGGCGTTACCTGGGAGGGTTGGGGTGGTGCCGGGATGGTCGGCGGGGCCAGTGGGGTCGATTCCGGCGACGGATTTCGTGCTGGGAAGTGCCGGACAGCGCATAACTCGTCGTTGACGGCGATATTTTCGTGATGTTCTTCGTCACAGATCTGGGCAGCGGCTTCGGTAGGGGAAGATGTTGATTTGGCCGCGATAAGAGTCTCGAAATTAGCCACCATATCTCGACATTTGGACTGGAGATCTTGGCATTTGGACTGTAAATCAAATAGCAGGCCCGTCACCTCCTTGTTGAATCGTTGTTTTCGTTTCGATGAACGATGGTGTCGGTGCGGACGCCGGGGCGGATCGTCAGATCGTGAGGACGATCTAAATGCCATGCTCTGATACCAATTGATGCAAATCGGCTATTGCGGCGTCGTTAAAAAAATGATAATATATTTTTTGGTGGCTTTTTGGTAGAAGAAGAGAATGGTTGAGAAGAGAAATTGGAGGGTTGAGAGGAGAAAAACTCGTCGGAATACGAGGGATTGGAGAAGAGAACCGCGGAGATCGCGTGGAGGGAGAAGAGAAGAGGAGAGGGATAAAATGAGATCAACTCAAATTTTCATTCATAATGGACTCCATAAAACTGATGGACTACCCTCTCTTTATATAAGAGAGAGGGTTTACAAAAATAGTAAATAATCAAATTACAACTAATTTGATCCTAATTGATCTCTAACTGACTTAATTAGACTCTAATTATTTAATTGACCAATAATTATAATTAAACTCTACGAAATCAACGTTGAGATCACAGGCGATCTCAATTATTCAATTAGACCCAAAAAACGTAAATAAAATTGATAATTAACTAATTATATAAATGTGGCCCCATAATTTGGGGTCACGCTGCATCAACTCTCCATTTGGGGTCACGCTGCATCATATTGGGTTAAAGGGAGATTGCTAAATCGTGTTTAAGCATGGTCATTGGCAAAACTTACTGGATTTTTTCCAGGAACAACCTCATATGGCGCATGTTGAACATGCGTTATATGAGAAACTTCCCGGAATTGTTTCAGGAAGAACTTCATATGGTGCGTGTTGAACATGCGCGATATGAGAAACTTCCTGGAATTGTTCCAGGAAGTTTCTCATATGGCGCATGTTTAACATGTGCTATGTGAGAAAGTTCCTGGAACTATCCCGGAACTAATCCAGGAAGATCACCGTATATCGCATCTTCAAGATGCGCTACCTCTGTAGTTCCGAGGTAAAAAAAACACCAGTGTAGCTTCGGTGTAAGAAAACTTTTCGTAGTACCTGGGGATTTAAGTAAATCCAAGGTACTACTTAGGAATTTGGTTCTAAAGTCAATTACTTCTTTTGTTTCATTATGATAATATAGAAAACATATAAGTCTATGCGAATATATAAGAATATATGTATAAAAAATGATTTATATATTTAAAATAATTAAAAAATTTAAAGTCGACTAATGACCGACTAAATCCGATTACTCGTCTGACTGCTAATTAATCCTTAGTCAGTGACCCTGCCGACCGAGTACCGACTACCGATCTCCAACCTTGCATTTTTCTATGATGACCTAAACAAGGAGGTATACATGACAACAACCATGATACTCTGTCAAGGGGGAGTATGCATGCAGATTACATAAAGCCATTTATGTTCTAAAGTAGAGTCCACGAGCATGGTTCAGCAGGCTTACTTGTGAGATCTATTCTCTTGGCTTCCACAATATTGCATCTAAACATTCATTGTTCATCAAACTGACGCCCTCAAGTATTGTACACCTGCCGTATATGTTGATGATATGGTTATCATTGGTGATGACAACATGTGCATTCTTGAGACCAGGACCTTCCTCCATAATGTATTTGTCACCAAGGACCTTGGCTATCTTCGGCAATTCCTATGTATTGAGGTGATACATAAGGCAGAAGGATTACATTTGTTACAGAAAAAGTAATGTTGGGATATTTTTGCGGAAGCTGGTTTACTTGGATGCAACCCATCATCTATCACATCTGAATCACAAAGACATGTCAGCTTCAATGATCATGAGTTTGAAGATAATGCGCGGCATAAAAGCCTAGTATGCAAACTGCTATATCTCACCGTCACTAAGCATGATATATCATATGTTGTAAGCAGAGCTAGTCAGTATATGGAGAAGCCTTACTACAACCATCAGTGCGATGTTCTTTTAATCATTCAATACAAAAAAAAACTCTCCAAGAAAAGACTTCTTCTATGGGTCCAATGGCCTTACTAATATTACATCCTATGCAAATACTAAATATGCTAGTTCTTCTACGATCATGCAATCCACTATTGGTTTCGTCATATTTGTCGATGGACACCTTGTTACATGGCAAAGAAGAAGTAGACCATAGTCTATAAATCAAGCGTAGTAGCTGAATATAAAGCAGTGGCTCAAGCTACATGTGAGATTACTTGAATTGTATCTTTTCTATAGAAACTTGAGCTCCATGCTACAATACCATTTCTCTCTATTGTAACAAGTATGCTACATACATTACCATCAATCTTGTTTCCATGAGTGGACTAAGCCAATCGAGGTGGATGACTACTTTATTCGAGACGTTGTGCGAGAAGGGAATATAACTACTTCATTCATTTCCACATAATTCCAACTTGGGGATATATTTATCAAAACACTTAAAAAGAAATGCATATCATTGTTGGCTTCTAAGCTGAACATAATTGATAGATATGCTCCAACTTAAGGGTGAGTGTCGGTGTCACTAGGCTGATATAGTCAGTGGCATGTTTTATATTTCTAGCATATTTCATGTTTTTATCTCTATCTTTAACCCTTAGGTGGCATGTTTTATATTTCTAGCATATTTCATGTTTTTATCTCTATCTTTAACCCTTAGGGACTATATGTAATTTCCATAACCTTATTAATAAAATTCATTTCATTGAATTCTCTATTTTTCTCCATACATTCATTTGCTTTCATTTACAAGAAGTATTTTGCTTTCTTGGCTTAATGGAGCATTGAAGGCCTGGAGAACATTGGGGACTTCTAGCATTCACTCTTTAATTTTCGTCTTTTATACTGTCCCTTTCCAAGGTTTTATGTCCATAGCTTACACTTAGCTTGCTTCTTCAAGGCCATTTTGGCCTTATATAGTTCAACTTTACTTAGTTCAAGGCCATGTTGCCATCCACTTTGTAAAGGCTATGTGCCTCTTCGTATGAGCTTCATGTACATGTCTTTTAAAAATAATGAATGAGGCTACCGAAGCCGTGTAATATCGGGCTTATGATTTGAAAAAATTAGCCCACTTCAGCCCAAATTTCAACCAATTTTCTGACCAGACAAATTCAAATGCGCATCTGTGAGCCAATAGATTTATCAGGCATTAAATATGGCTGAAGTGAAGTAAAACCAATAAGAATAGAAATTACATACCAAGAAGTAAAGGATAGTCTTCGGCTGATAGCCACATCGTACGAAAAGCTACGCGTCTTAATTTCAATTTCTGTATCTGTTCTTCGTAATTCTGCTTCTCTGGTCCCTTACCTTCAGGATCCCAAAGAACTCAGACATATGCCCCAGGAGAGAGAGATGAGGAACAATTATACGTGTCAAGTGAACTAAATTCAACCTGTTATTATAAACAATAACCGAGGGAATGAGTATGTTTTCCCATTCTGAATATCTGTCCAAAGTTTTTCTTCTTCAACTAAATCATCCTCTTTCAAAGCTGCGGCAACACGTCTGTCATACATAACTGCAGCTTCAAGAAGCAAGCCGAAATCCTCATCTGGTGTCCTGGTAGTAAGTAAAAAAATGAATTATAGGAGGCCTGTACAAAAATATTTATAATGCAACTTATATCCATTAGAAAAATCCTTGCATTATAGATTACTAGAGATGCACAGAAGATCTTAGACAATAAATGGGAAACAGCATTTTACAAAAAATAAATGACATGAAATCTAAAGAAGCTACACACTGTTTTAGAAACGTTTAAAAAACAAGGTTTCTTTAAAAGAAATAAGGGCTTTCACAGTATAGGCTTGTGCCCAAAAGTTCAGTATTAACCACCTTTGAAAATTTACAAGCTTGAAAGATTACAAGTTCCAACTCACAGCTAACGCCTTAGCATGCACTATGACAATCTCACCACAGACTCTATCCCGATGGAACACCATCATGTTTCTAGCCCGCCAAGTCGCGCAAATTATGCAATGTATCTAGCTCTCTCCATCTATGTGCCTCCAGTCCCTCCCAATGTAGTCCCAGAAGCCAGACACACCATTTGTACACAATTCCCGATTTCCAAATAGGTCCCAAGCCTCCACCGAGATCTGGCATTTGGAAAAAAGAAGGTATGCATCCACCCACCACCTCCTGGCACCGTGATCACAGGGTCAGCACCCTGGACAAACCGAGCAAATTTGTCCACCATCAACAATCTACCCCTCCTGAATAAATACATGAAAACCTCCACCCGCGTTTGAACTTTCCACTTCCAGATCCGTCTACAATCCGTATCGCACCCCCAGAGATCAAAAGTCATCGGGCACTTCAAGGCCGTGTAGGCCTTACAAACCGAAAAGACGCCATCACTCCAGCTTCAGCAATCCCACCCCTAAGTGGGCCCAGCCACGTCATCCAGCATTGCAAGCATCTCTAAAAGCTCCTCCAAACACTGGTCAGAAAGCTCAGATCGAAACCAAGAGAAGAAAGCGTGTCCATCCCACACATCAATCGACGAACATTCCAGATCAACATCCAGCACCATCAAACACGAGAACCTCACCCCTAGTGCCCCACGCTTACTCCAATCGCCAGTCTAGAACCTAAATCCAGCATTGTCCCCAACCACAGGCCTCAAGAAAGAATGAATCTCCTGTGCAACACCGTAAGCCCTATGCCAGACGAAGGAGCATGCCCAATATCACCGAAAACAGGCAAGGATGAGCGGGACTTGTAAACCTTCCTGAGCAGACGACAAACGAAACTGCTAGTCACCCCAAATCTGAGCGATCCACTTGCTGAGCAAGGTCTTGTTCCTCTCCTCCAAGCCACGTACACCGAGGCCACCATCCTCCTCTGACCGTGAGACTGTCTCCCAACCCACCAATGGCATTCCAGTCGACCGCTCGAAACACGACCAAAAGAAACGATGGATTATGCTCTCAAGCCTCTTCCTCACTTCCACGGGCAGGATCTAGGCTAATATAAAGAAAAAAGGAACAAAGGATGATATTGATAGCAACAACTCCAACCTGCCACCTCTAGATAAGCAAACCAACTTCCACCCCGCATGTATATGCTCCAACTTCTCAATCATCGGTAACAAGTCCGCTAGTCGCATCCTTCTAACCACCAAAGGCACGCGAAGGTACAGCAGAGGCAACTCACTGTGTGGGGAGCGCAACCACCCAGCACGCAAGTCAATCACCGCCTCCTCCAACTCGAAAGGAAAAAAGTCCGACTTATCCTTGTTAATCCTCAAGCCAGATACAACGCCAAACACGTCGAGCACCATGGACAAACCCCCGCAACTCTCTCAGCACCACCCTTTGAAAACAAGAAAGTGTCATCTGTGTGATGGAGAATGGGAATCAAAATCCCCCCCTCGAGTAAGCACTGCAGAAACCTCCCGTCACTACACGATAAACCATGAACGACATCGCATCAGCCGTCAAAACAAAAAGAAGAGACACCAGTGGACATCCCTATCGAAACCAACGCTACGGCTGGAAGTACTGTTAGTCGTGGCACACCTCTTCATCCATGCACTCCACCTATCCGACAACCCTCTTATAAACAAGGACGCCCATAGGAACCGCCAATCCACATTGTCATAAGCCTTCGAAAAGTCAACCTTCCACGGTACCCCTCTGCACCAATCTGCTACATCTCTGAAGCCAGCACCACACTGCTTATGAGTTGTCTGCCGAGCAAAAAAGCACCCTAAGCTGGCGATATGGTCAGGTTCAGAACTATCCTCAAGCGGCTAGCCAAAACTTTGGCCACGACCAAGTATATAGCATTAAAGAGAGCTATCAGTCAGTAGTCCTCTATCCTCATAGCAACGCCCTTCTTTGATAATAAAAAGATAAAAGATTGATTGAGTCTATCAAAACCATGGTTCTTATCCGCAAATTCTGTCACCACTCCCATTATCTCCTCAGCGAGTAAGTTCCAAAACTCTCTGGAAGAGAAAATTGGGAATCCATCCGAACCAGGGCATCCATCCGGATTAAGAGCGAAAATTGCCTCATGATCCTGTAAATCAAATGGCCTTCTCAGCAACTCCGAATATGTGTCAGCAATGCTATTCACCCCCCAATCCCAACCACCTTACCCCCACAATGCATCAACTGCCTGCTCATATCAATGAAGTATCCAGTCACCGTCGTAGCAACATCCTCCTCCCTATGAAACTCTCCATCCCCAACCTCCATCGAGTACATCAAATTCTTCCTCGCCTGCCATTTGCCACCGCATGAAAAAAATCTAGTTTTAGAGCCCCCCTCCTTCAGCCACTATTGATGTGGTCTCTGCCATGGAAGGCCATATCACGATATATCGGTATCGACATGTGACTGATATATCGCAGATATGGCCGATATTTGGCCTTCCAAGACTATTTTCTTCACGAAATCGGTCCGATATCGGCGATATGGAGTAGATATATTGTCAATATATTGAGGATATATCGTATCGACACGATACCGATACTGATACCAATATGGACTTCCATGGTCTCTGCCTCCATTCCAGATCCCGCTTCCTATCCTCTCTACACCACCTCACGACTCATTAATTCCTCCTCATCTACCTCTCTTAAGTCCTTCAATGAATGAAGTCGTGTTGTCTCTCCCTGAGCCAGATTCCTCCTCGACTCACGCTCATTACATGAGTCCTTCCTGAAGGTCACCAGCCTACGACGCAATACGGCCAGCTTCAGAGCAAACCTCACAGTCTATGTACTCTCCCCTATAGTTTCCATCCAAAAATACTCAACCAACTCACAAAAATCCTCCTCCAGCAATTAACACCGCTCAAACCTGAAGTAAGAAGACTTTCCTCTATCGTTATACGAGTCCAGACACAAAGGCAAGTGATTCGATCTTGACCTGGGAAGAGAAGAGATAGTCGCCAAGCTAAACATCTCCAGTGCCTCCACCGAGGCTAGAATGTGGTCAAGCCATGAGTGCGAAGAGGAACTCATCCAAGTGTACCTACAATTTGCAGCATCAAGAACCTCCAAAGCAAGTTCCTCTACCGCCTCAGAGAACAGAGAAGATCCAGGGTCTTGCGCCCCTCTCCCATCTGGTTTGTCATCCATATAAAGAGCGACAATGAAGTCACCACCCACAATCCAAGCCAGCTCCGAAAATCTGGCCCTGATCCCCCATAATTCTGCCCAAAGCACAACATTCGAGGAGTTCCCCGCAATGCCATACATTGAGGTCATCACAAGCCAAGATTGGTCCTGCTTGCTGACCAGAACAACCATAGCCAAGTACACCAAGACGAACTCATCCTCCATGTTAAAAAGATCTCCATTCCATGCCACCACAACCCCCCCCCCCGAACTACCATTTGCCAACACTATTCTAAAATCGTTGAGATGTGGGCCAGAGGTGGAGCCCCATCTCACCTTCTCCCAAGAATCCACCTTCGTTTCCTATAAGCAAGCCACATACGCCTTCCATTTTGCCCAAAAAAAAGAACCGATGGCAAAACGGTTCACCAACCAACCCAATCACCACAAATTAGAAGATACAAACTGTAACATCTGGATACAATTAAACTAGAACCGACCCGATTAGGGTTCGTTTAACCCAATAAAGTTATCAGACATAAATTATCAGACATTAAATAACCTAAATAGATCAATTGATCGTTAATCAAAAGTTGTTTGGCCGAAATCGATCAAAAATCGATCGCATGGTAATGTGTGCCATAAAAAAATCGCGATGCAAATTCGGAAACCGCAAAACAAATCGTCACCGCCATAAAATCCGATTTGACGAAATAAGACCAACAGAATCGATCGTTCGTCAATCAGAGGTCATTTGTTATTTTAGTTCACAAAACATCTCGACTTTTAACCAGTCCATTGACCCTTTGTTTAAGGATACCCGTGCGGGGATCCTCTCATTTTATTTTTTTCATACGAGCTCCTTAGCCCGTACCAGTCGAATTGATTTCTAGAGTGACTTTTCCGGGAAGTCTCTCTCACATGTCTTAGTGGTGTAGTTTTGGAGTGGACATATTCCTCAATTGGACCGCACTTCCAATTAGAGGGCGAGACGGAAGAGTCTCTTAGGAGACTTCCTCACTGCTTGAGTTTGGCTACTTTCTGCCAACAAGCTTGGCGATGCTACATCGGAATCATCTATGGCTACATCTTAATCATCTAGGGTTACATTGAATCAGTTACAGTTAAAATTTTGGAAGAGTTACATATTGAGATTGAAATGAGTTACAGTAGAGTATGACTAAGAGATGAATTCAGTTAAGGTGATGTTGATTAGAGTTGACTGCAATCAAACCTAGCATAGAATCATTACCATTATCAACCATCAATCGTCAGCAAATCATCGGATCTTTGGATTACTACCATTAATATATACTAAGTTAGTGGGCATGTTGGGAACATAGTTAGGATGCACTATACGCCATAGCATGCCTACGGAGGCACCCCAATCCTAAGGCACTCTTTACACGTAGAGTCATAGTGTGAGGTCACACACAGACCAAGACCACAGACTATCCACTAAACTTGAGAAATTAAATAAAACCAAGAATCAGTTAAAAATCACATCTTCCCCATTATCAAAATCCATATTTAAGATCTCTAAATAACAAAAGATTGATATATATATATATGAGTCATTAACCACGATATAAAAATATGACATATAAAAGGTAATGGGTAAAAATTGGGGCATTCCTTCAGGGTAGTTTGAAAACCTTTTTCATAACAAGCAGTTGTAATTTTTTAGTTGGTTATGCATTACTACTTGTTTCTTTTGCAATCACCTTAAATGCCTGCTTGTTTTAATAAGTTTTCGGGAAGTACCACGGCTCATTGACGTCTCTTGTTCCTTTCATATGTGGCAGGAAAGCAGCCTGCAACTTAGTAGATGGTTGATGATTCCAGATATCCGCTACTATTCTAGACGGTACAGTTACTTTTATCACAGCTTTTATTCAGTTTATGATGTAAAATATTTTCTTTCTCTTCTATATAATTTTGGGAATACATGTATGAACTGTCAGCCTCTTTTGTACATGTTGATTATATATATATAGAAATTATTGAATGGAAATTTGGTGGCACATTCTATTGTTGGTTCTATCGTTACTTGAATTGTGAATGTAATGGCAGAAACGCGAAAAATTTCCCCGTACTTTCATATAACTTGTGTGATCTTTTGTGAATATAATACCGCGAATGTGTTGTAAACGGGTACCCAAATCCGAGGGGATTCACACAAACTTCATTGGGTAACCAAGGGGGAAGTCCTGCCACCTTAACCCCCATCCTCTACACGACTGCAAACACAAAAAGCTTCTCTGGGTCATTCCCACATGACATAGTTGTAGTTTCCTGACTTAAATCCACCTCCACATGGGCTATGTTGATTTCCTACACCTCCCCTTCCTTAAGGGCCCTCCCGCCCTGAGAGGGTAGGGACTCGACCTTCACATCAGCATCCTAATCCAACTTGATCGATAAGTTCTTCATCGCGCGAGCATGCTTAAGCTGTCAAGCTTCCTACTCGAGCACGACCATACGAAGGTGCTTGTGTGAATAGAAGACCTAACGATACTCACCATCCTTTTCCGCTAATCCTGCAACATGCTTATCCTTTAAACGCATGTCGGAGAGACTACGTGCCAGACCACCCCTCCCCTTCCCTATATGAGAGATCAAACCCCCTTCACATGTAAAACCACTTCAGCACCCAACCCAAACCCAATCTCCCGTTGACACCTCCATTGCAATCGCTTACCATAGCCCTGCAAGGCCAACATGAGTCGGAAGAACCACAACCCAGTATCAGAGGGGGCAGAGCCCCCCAAGAAGACATCCATCACAATCGGAAAGTTCTCGACCAAAGGTCTCAAGCTCCGACCCGAGAAACACATATCACGATCCACAGAAGCGGGGTGAGGCAAATTTTGAGATGGGTCCAGTCCGAAATCTGAGTTTGAGAATCCAAACCCGAGACCACCAACAGAAACCGGAGAGTTGTATAGGCCACACGCCACCGATCGTGCTCGAGACGTGCCACCCAAACTTCAATAAGCTGATCCCATCAACAGAGGTCGGAGTCGCATCCTAAAACACATGTCTTTCTCGAAATGCTCCACCTGAGCTTCGAAAAGTTGACCACATCCAAAAACACATTTGGATCCCTAAAGGAACCCGAATGACCCATCGCCCCGATGAAGCTAGGTAGTTTGAGAACCACGTCCGATCTCGAAACCACATTGGAGGAGACAACCGCATAGCATCCAAGAACGATTTAGCGGCGACAGGATTCCCAACTGATGAAAGCGATGCTTCGCAATCTCCCCCGCATTCAACGTAACTCCTGCACTCCTCGCCACAGGCACTGACCCTTCACCTTTCCCAGAAAACACCGAAGAGGCTGATGTTCAAAGACTCTGAACATATCTCATCCCTACGTCTTATTCTCTCATTGATTTCCTTTGCCGTAAGTACATGTTCGTCTTCAAGTTTGTCTAGTCTACATACCTCCTCTTGGGCTCCAACTCATATGTCCTGTTGTCGTAGCCGAATACTCTTATTATAAGCCAATAAGCATTTCCGCAGCTCAACCAACTTGACAGCCAAACGTGTCGTGGACAAACCATTCGAGCAACACTCCCTCTAAAATTTTGCAACTCTCTCCCGAAAGCCTTCTTCCAAAAGCCAACCACGCTCAAATCAAAAGAACATCCTAGGTCGCACCTTTTCCCCAGAGGACCAGATAAGACGGGTGTGATCGGGGTGTGCCCTGAGGAGTGCCTAAGCCCTCGCAAGTGGGAAAGCGTGCAACACCTTAGAAGATACCAAGAAACAGTCAATGCACGACCTAGACTTGGAATTTCTCCAAGTAAACTGACAACCAGCCGCATCTACAATGTAACTCGACAATACTAACATATCACCGATATTTAGGCCATGTTCGTGAGAGATAACATGAAATATACAGAATGCGTCAGCATTTGAATAACCTGTAACTTAAGGCCTTTCGACTCAATAGAATGGCATAAATATGTGGAATATAGATTTCATTGTATTATAATGTTGGAAAGGTTTTGCTTTGACAAAGTAATTCGTCATAATATGTTTCATTAACTGAAGAATAGGATATTGGAGGCAAGTGGAAGGTGGGATGGTGATGGAGGAAAAGGTGGTAAGAAGAAAATGAACTGGAGGTTGTAAGCACATTTCAGTAAGTAATAAGAGGAAGGAGGTAGGGAAAGGAATTACTTTTTTTGAGTAAAAAGGAATGTAGACACAGTAATGAGCCTTTCTGTTGAATAAGACAAACAAATGGCAGAAAAGGTCTGTTTTCGATACATTCATTAAGATACCAATGCTCTTTAATAGATTTTTACCAGAGGGATGGTGGTTAATAAAGCAACTGTTTTAGTCAAAAGAGGTGGAAACATGTGAAGGTTAGCAAAGCAACTTTGCAGGGTCAAAGGTGTAATATTAAAGCCTCGAGGAATGCAAGTACAGGAATACAGGTTAAAAGTCTAGTATTTACCTTTTATATTCCAGCACTCCCCTCCCAACTATTCATTTCACATCTTATGCACAAAGTGCAAACTGATGATCCAGACAAGGGTCGTTGACTAATTAAATGTCTGCAATAGTCCTATAGATGACATGCTATTTGTTAGATCAATACCTCCAACTTCTCCTTTAATATTTAGACATCCTAGGTAATGTTTTTTTTAATTCAGACATCCTAGGTAATGAAAAGAACATGAGTCATTCAAAGATCCAGTGGATGCAGCAAAACAGCATCTGTACCTGTGAAAGATTACTGAATGAAGGAACTAACCCCATACTGAGTTTTTATACAATGTGGTAGCTTGACAAATGTAACTAGAAGCAGGACAATGCCAGCAGAAGACGATTGTGTGGTAGATCACCTTCTGCGACATATATGAAATGGGGGGATCCATCCTCACCTAGAATATTCAAGAGCAATATTTGCAGTCCCCCTAACATTTAAAGACGTCTCAGTATTGGATCTCATTCTCCACCCACGAAGGTTCTACACAACGTGATAAAAGCATCAATTCCTGTGGTTTTCTTTTATGGTCTGGGTCATTATAATTGTTAAATATAGCCACATATTTAATCATCATTTATTTGTTGCAATCACAAGAGTACTCTTAGGAAAAAGTGGATTACACAGTAGCTAGTTTTTGGGTGGGCGAGGGAGAGTCATGGAGCGGTGGAAGAGGGATGTTCTTCAGGGGCAGATCCGGTCGCGGGGGCGACCCCTTGGAAACGACGTTCGGAGGCCAGAGGATGTCCAGAAGTGGAAGTGGACGAGCTCGCTGAAGGGAAGAGTGGCAGGAGGGGGTCGGTGGAAGAGGATGGGTGGACGGTCGTGTCGCATAGGAAGCAAGGACGGAGATGCTTCAGATGTGGGGAAGGGGGCACATGGCCTCGTCCTGCTTATCTCCCCCGCTATGCTTTGCATGCGGGCATTTCGGTCATCGTCGCCACTCTTGTATGCTTCTACGAGATCGTGTCATGCGCGAGACAAGGGGGGCATCGGACTCTTCGTCGGTGGTCCACCGTGGTGCCTACTCTAGCATCGTCAGGGGAGCGAGGTCCTATGCATTGATCGTGGGTGCCTCTGAAGCAGCTCAGAGGTGTGGCTTCGTGGTTGGTTCCTGGTTTAAGGAGTCCTTATCGGCCTCAGCTATTTGGGCGGAGCTCGTGCAACAGTTTGGAGGCGAGTTCACGAGCGACGTGGCGGATCTCCGTGGGAGGAGATGTTGTGTCAGGGGGTTATTGGAGCGTCAGAGGCTGCAGCTCTCGTCGTCGGGCAGTGTAGGTGATCTACAATGGCGACGTCCTCGTTTTGCTGATGGGGTGGTTGATCGCCCGATAAGGCAGATGGCGCAGGAGCGGGGGGTGTCGTTTCTCTCGCACTCGGTGGCATGCTTGAGGTCGCCGCTGCGGCATGTGGGCTCGGTGGTGCAGGTCTTGGTCGATGGAACGAAGGTGGGATCAGACCCTGAAATTACCTTAGCGCTTATGGACTGCCCATTCGATGCAGGACTAATTGTTTCGGCAGAGCTCACAATCGGTCTCTTCACTTTTCAACTGCAGATTTCATTTCTTGATCCAGCATCACCGCCAGTGCGACCGGACAATGGAGGCGGCTCCCTTTCTGATCAGGGGGCTGGTGGTGACGGTTCCTATTCCATGAATGGGATGAAAGAAGATGGTTCTCATCCCAGGCGGGGCCCGCTCCAATCATTGCAGCTTGCTGAAGTCGAGGTTTCCGAGGAGGCGTTCCAGAAAGATCAATTCGCGACCGTTCAGCTGGCTAAAGATGCGGTTTTCGAGGAAGCGTCTCTTGCGATGGTCGGGCTCTCCCCATTGGAGGCAGAGCGACGCCCAATATCCTCGCCTTTTATTCGGACATTGGAATTTAACCTTGGTGAGCGGGCTTCGCAGGCGGGTTATTTCTTTGTGTCTTCCGGGTGTGCGGGTCCGGTGGTGACCCGGTTCGTGTTTGATGACAGATTACTGTTGGGGAGTCCGATGCCTCAACTCGTTGTTCGAGACCGCTTTAGGGAGGGAACAGAGACATCTGCGAGCTTGTGGAAGGAGGCCTTTGGGGTCTCTGCGGCGGCTGAAAGCACTGCTCTTTGCGGCTTTTCCCAGCCTGCTCTTCTCTGCTCTTCACAGCCCGCAGTACCCTACAAGGAGTTGGGTAGGGTTGCTACGGGCCAGCCAATCAGTGCTCAGAATTTACAGAGGGAGGATGCAGTTGCTGTTGGTGGGTGCATGGGGGACAGAAAGGTTGGGAAGAGGTACAAAAGGAGGCAACGACCTAAACGTCAACAAAGTGATCCTCATCCTGTGTCAGATTGACAGGCCCAGGTCACAGTGCTGGCGAGGGTGATCCGCCTCTGGGGTAATACCGTTGCTCACAAATGAAGATCCTATCATGGAACGTTAGGGGTCTGGGTGACCCTGATAAGAGGAAGATCTTGGGCTCGAGATTCATTGAGTGGGGTTGCGATGTTGTTATGTTGCAAGAAACAAAGTTAGACTCCATGTCGGATATAATATGGCGCTCATTTGAGATGGGCTCGATGAGCGGTTATAGATCGAGTGATGCTATAGGCTCGGCAGGGGGGATAATTATTGCCTGGAAAGACTCCAGGTTCGTTTTCAAGGCTGAGTTGAGGGGGACGTATGTTCTCACGGTGTTATTGGAGTGTCTTCGCTCTAGCGTCGTTTTCTCTTTCTCCTGTGTATACGGGTCGTGACAGCCCGCTTTGAGGCAGCAGCTTTGGACGGAGTTGAGCGAAGAGAGAACTGCTTTTCCTGAATATGTGTGGTTAATTGGTGGAGATTTCAACGTTACACTCCTCACTTCTAATCGTCCGAGGCTGCGTGGGGGTCAGGACCCCAGATCGGCGGAGTTTGCGGAAATGGTAGATTCTTTGGAGTTGGAGATTTTGGACACTACAGACTTAAAGTACACATGGCAGAGTTCTGGATCCCGCTCCCGCATTGATCGATTCTTAGCGTCTTCTGGGCTACTGGAGTTGTTCGCGTTGGCGTTTGTTACAACTAGGGCTAGAACGCAATCGGACCATTCTCCACTGATGTGGGACTCTGGGGAGACATCACAACCGAGGGGTTTCTTTAGGTTCGAGAGGGCTTGGCTTTTGGAGGAGAATTTCGGGGACTTGGTTTCGTCTCATTGGTCCTCCTCGATCGTATCAGGATCCGATGCTTCAAGATTCGTTCAAAAGTTAATCTCTTTACGCATCAAGTTTTGTATGTTTAAGAAGGAATCCAGAGAGGCCAGACGTGTGGTCAGAGTGGCGGCCGAGGAGGAGCTTCTTAGACTTGACAGATTAGAGGAGGACAGGCCTCTAGTTATGGACAAGCTGATTCAAAGAGTAGAGGCTCAAAAGAAGATTGCAGAAGAAGATAGAAAGCAGTTGGCAGAATGGAAGCAGAGGTCCAGGCACGGATGGTTAAAGGAGGGTGACGCGAATACTGTGTTCTTTCATAAAGTGGCAAACGGAAGGCGTCGTAATAATATGATCCGATCTGTGATTGTGGACGGGACCAGGGTGGTCGGAGATAGAGAGATGGGCTTGGCGATATCCGATCACTTCCATGCTTTTTCGACAAGAGGTCGCGGTAGGGGGTGGAGGTAGACCGGTCTGGGTGCTTCGCAGCTTTCAGGGGCGCACACCGATAGCCTGGTCCAGCTGGTAACCATTGAGGAGTTGAAGGCAGCTGTTTGGAGCTTGAATGCGGAGGGGGCACCTGGCCTGGACGGTTTACCAGTCTCCTTCTATAAGGATTTCTGGGGTTTAGTGGCTTCGAAGGTGTTAGAGGTCGTGAGAGAATTTTGCCATATGCGGGATTTGAGAAGATAAATAAAGCGATGATTTTTCTCCTTCCGAAGCATGGGGCAGCTGAACGAATCGAGGATTTCAGGTCGATTGCCCTTTCCAATGCAATATATTTCATTGTGGCGATGGTATTGGCAACGAGACTAAGCAGGGTACTCAAGCACATTATATCACCTTTACAGTCAGCTTTTGTACTCGGGTGGCAGATTGGGGATGGTCTAGTTGTGGCATCAGAAATCATTGTTGATTGGAGGAGACATAGGGTGAAGGTATTATTTTGGAAGATCGATTTTGCGAAAGCCTACGATACGATGGACTGGCATTTTCTGTGAGAAGCCTCGCATAGGAGAGTTTTCTGGACCTTTGGATCTCGTGGATGAAGCGTTGTGTGACCACTACCTCTTTGACGGTTCTTGTGAACGGCCGGCCTGAGGGCGACTGCTTTCAACCACATAGGGGAATCATGCAGGGTTGTCCTTTAGCTCCCTTACTTTTTATCATCATCGCCGATGTGCTTGCTTGTTAGGTTGATCGGGTCCAGGACTGCGGTGTCATGCGTGGGTATTCGAAGAATGATCTGTCTCTACCTCTTCTTCAATATGCGGACAATACCATTTTCTTTATTGAGGGTGGTACAGATGAAGTAAATGGCATGGCAATCACCCTTGATTTGTTTGGAGAGATGTCAGGACTGACACGGAATCATGTCAAGTTTACGATGGTCCCTTTTGCTATGTCTGAGGAGGAAGCACATTTATGTAGCATTAAGCTGGGTACAGATGGTGGCACGCTGCCTATTCGTTATTTAGGATTGTCGTTGAAATCGGACCGAATTAAGGTGGCAGACCGGTTACCTGTTGTTGAGAAGTTGGAAAATAAACTTTCTGGATGGAAGTCCTCTATCCTCTCCAAGGGGGTTGCCTGGTCTTGCTGAAGGCGGTCCTCTCTGCGATCTCGATTTATTTCATGTCTACTCACCTTTTGCCAGCCGGGGTTCGTAAGCGCCTTGAGAGGTTGATGAGGACATTCATGTGGATGAAAAGTGGCCAGGAGGCTGATGGCATGTACTTGGTGGACTGGGATACTATCACTCTTCCCAAGGCTGAGGGTGGTCTTGGAGTCAGGCGTATTGATGCTTTGAATGAAGCCTTATTGTTGAAGTGGGTGAGCAAACTTTGGGGGAGTGGCAAGGATATATGTTGTTCTCTTGTGCGTCGGGTTTACGGTATTATCAGCACGACGCCATCAAGAGTGACTAGTGGGGTCCTGTCGTCTCCTTTCTGGAAGGGTATTCTTAAGGTTCTCCCGAATTTCAGTGATCTCTTTCGGCCTGTGCTGGGAGATGGACACTCTTTTGCTTTCTGGCAGGATGATTGAACGGGTGGTGGGTCTCTTGATGGACGCTTTCCTCGCTTGTTTGCCTTGGCAGCTGACCGTGAGGCGAGTGTTGCTAGCTGTTGGAGTGACGGAAACTGGATGCCGAGGCTCCCCGCTAACTTCTCGGACCAGCGCTTAGAAAAGTTTCTTCTTTTGCTCGACTCCCTATGGGCTTATGGGGGCCCTGCGGGGGGACGGGACCATTGGACATGGAAGGGGAATTCTTTTTCAGTCAGGAAGGCATACGGGGTGATTTATAGACCGCCTCCCTCGCGAACGGATGATCTGATCAGGGACTGCAACATTATCTGGGGGCTTCTGCTCCCCGAGAGAGTCGGCTTTTTCCTTTGGCTCTTTAGATGGAAAAGGTTGTTGAAGAGAGATCAATGCACCAGATTCTTTGGGCCGGTTTCTGACAAATGCCCTCTTTGCGAAAACAGAATTGAATCAGTTGACCATCTCATCTTTCTTTGTTCGAGAACGGCGACTTTGTGGGAGGAGCATGGCATGGATTGGGTTTGTGTGAGGAGCTTCGGCACTTTTTGGGCGTCTTTACGGGGGGCACCTCAAAGATCGAAGACGGAGCTGCTTCGCCCTATGGCAATTTTGTGGTCAACATGGCTGGCTAGAAATGCCTTGATTTTCTCGGGTCAGAGGTTTTATCGGGAGAACGTTTGTACACAATCTGGGGACCTGGTTGAGGAGTGGCTGGTGCGCTGAGTGTGCTTTTGTAATGTCTTAAATAGTTTATTAATATAATTTTGGGGCGAACACCTCTGCGTGTTTCCCCCTTCTTTGACTTCAAAAAAAACTTAGGAAAAAATGGTCGAAGATGCAGCAATGCAACATGCGGATTTCAAGTATCTTTTTGGCAGAATTGCCACTTTGATCTGAGACAACTAATGTCACACAACATCTAGATCTTTAATTTCAATAGCACATATATTTGCATCAACTCCATCACAACTTAGTGACACAGAGTCAATAGAAGCAATTCAAGTTATAACAACCTAATTAAGGAAAAGGATGCCATGAACAATCAGCTTAGGCATTTGGGAGACTCGCATTAAAAAACACACTTCTGATTAAAGATCAAAGATTAAATTGATAATCATAATATGCAAAAATTTGCTTATGAATTGCATACAACAACCTTTCATAAATAATGTTAATAAAAATAAGAGATTTAGCTCACCAACTTGTACTGCTTACAACAAGAACTGGCCTGTGTGGTTTTAACATAATTTTATTGTCCTTCTGAACGCTGAAGACAGTCTCACTTGAAGGTTCCTTGTTGATGTTCACAATACCGAGTTCTTGTTCAGGAGACAGAAAAAAACTTCTGTAAAAAGAAAGCCTAAAAAACTAGCAATATAAAGATCAACAGATAACAGACTCCTCTGGAGTAAAATCCAAAGAAACTATTTGTTTATCAATCGAACCAGTGCTCAAACAATCATGCACTCCTTTGGGATGGTCGAGATCCTTCTCTAATCTACAAAAAAGCTGGATTAGGTACAATCGTTGTCATCAGTAAGTTGAACTATAATGGTAAAAGGCAAAAGTAAAAAATCAAAAAGCTAACCTCATGCTTCTCCTCAAGAGAAATGGGACGAAAAAATTCAGGAGGTTGATCATACAAAACCACAGCCCTGATCATGAAAAATAAAGCAGAATGATTAATGTGTGATCTCATATCAGATGTTATTGTTCAAAATCAACAAGGAAGATAAGGCTGCCAACTTAATTCCCCAATTTTGGGCAAGTTCATGTTGCATTGCCTTAGTCACGCATAAAGAACCATCAGACATTCTTCCAAAGAAAAACTCAAACCTACAAAAAAAATGATCTCATAAATTTCAACACAAGAAAAAGAAATTGAACAAGTATGAGTACAGAAGCAGCAGACAGATAACTACCAGCGGTAAACTTTCACTATCAGATTACTTCTTCCAAGAGATAGTGCCAGCAGTGTATATCCAAAGTTGTGCCAATCAACAATAAATCTAGATCGCCTTATCCAGCTAGCTAGCTTTACAGCAGCTAGTGTAGGAACAGAAGGTGGGTTCTGCACAAGTAGGGGAAATTTCATTTATTTGAAAGGAAATAAATTTAGAGAAATATGATGAACAACGAAAAATGGAAAAATTATAAAAATAAAATAAGATCCAAGCTAGTGCCAGCATAGGGGCGAACATGGATGCATCAAACATAGTGATAAACTAATTTAACCAAACTTCTCTTGCTGATGAGAACATAAAATCTGGCAAAAGCAGCTTTTCAAAAGTCCATGCCTGACCAGAACTTAAAATCTGGTACAAGCAGGTTTCAAATTTGTCCAAAAGCAGGCTCTATTACATGACAACACATTGATAACTACTGTTTTGGTATCAGTCAGTTTCCAAGCACATTTGCATATTGTTGTCAATGAAACTGTAAAAGATGGCACATAGTGACTGTTGAGAGATATGAGTGGAAAATGGAAAGATTGCAAATGATCATTGTGAAGAAAATGAACACGTTGAGAGCTATAGTCAAATGGTTAAGTGGATCTCCTGAAGATCCAATCTATACTTGACCCTATGATTAACCATGCATTACTCATGCGTGGAATTTGTGCAAGGGTGTGGGCCAATATATTTGTCTTAGAAAGCGGTGGGTGTTCTCCCTTGGTTGGTGCTCACCAAGAAAATTCATTCATTCAAATTTAACAAAGCCTTCTCCTACTATAAATAGGGTCGGTTACATGGATTCTTGCTCAAATCCATGTTGAAAGATTCAACTATTTTTTACGTTGGTTGTCGACTACCTAACGCAACCCCCGCAAGGGACGATTTGAACCCTGGTCTTTCGTGTGATAGACAAACTGCATTACCACCAATATGAAAAATCATTCATTATAAGACAGAAATTACAAGTATCCATGACTCAATCAAGAAATGCACATTTGCATAAACATTCTCTGCATGTTGAAAGATTCAACTATTTTTTACGCTGGTTGTCGACTACCTAACGCAACCCCCGCAAGGGACGATTTGAACCCTGGTCTTTTGGGTGATAGACAAACTGCATTACCACCAATAAGAAAAATCATTCATTATAAGACAAAAATTACAAGTATCCATGACTCAATCAAGAAATGCACATTTGCATAAACATTCTCTGCATGGTGTCTCTCCCCTTGAAATCAATGCATTCCAGGCGAGCCAAACGACCCATAAAATGGTAAGCGACCTTGCGTTCTCGCTCTAGAATGATAAGTCATGGCCCTAAAGCTCCTCCACTGCCAACAAGCACCAATCAAGTATGTTTGGCGAAAAAAGATGGAAGGACTAGTGGGGGTTGGTGGTTAGTCTTAGTAAGGCCCAGAAAGTAGGCAATGCAGATGAAGGCCAAGCATCTAGTTCAGTTCCATCCTTGACTTGCTCGAGGGTAAATTCCGCATATCACAAATAAGAGCGAGGCCGGCTTCTACCTGATCTTTCTTAATCGATTAACAAGACGCTCTGGCATGATCGAGTGATCATGTTCAAGAGTGTGATTATAGCCTTCAACGCATTTTGTGGAGATATAAAACAGAATATGTGAAATCAATAAACAGGAAATATATATATTTATGTATAACAGGAAAAATATAGATTTACAAATAGCATACTCCGGATGAGTGGATTGAACACACAAAAGAAAAGCCATGATGGGCTAGATATTTCAATATATTTAGTGGAGCATTTTTTGTAGACCCACCATCATAACTAAATTCAACCATCAAGCATTATGGGACTAAACACACAACCCACACATATATAGCCTATTATACAACTTTCCAACCGCTCCTCCTTAAACTAGAGTATGACACACTCAGCTTAGACATTATAACACCCAAAACACACATGTCAAGTACAATTTCTAGAACACAACTATCAAACTCTGCATTGCATCTTCTTGCGCTTATGATCTGCAGAATTTGCAAATGCTAGAGTCCGAATTACTCTGGATTAAAGGACTAAAGTTAGTCTCTCCCATAAAAACCTCTGAGAGTGGTCCTATATTCAGATTATTAGCAATGAATAGCGCGGCTTGAATATCGCATTGTAGCTGTATGGGTAAAGGTACATCTATATGCAAATCTTCTAACACAACTCGAACCCACATCATCTCAGTACTTGCTTGTGCCATGGTCCTATATTCAGATTCAGCACTAGATCTAGCCACCACTGTTTGTTTCTTGCTTTTCCAAGAAACCAAAGAACTACACACAAACACTACAAAACCTGAAGTAGACTCCGATCCTTAGGGCATCATGCATAGTCCGCATCAACACATGCAGAAACAAAAATGTTTGTTTCTTTTCTGACCAATAATCCTGTGCCAAGAGACGACTTTAGATCATGTATATAGCATCTATATGTACTTGTCTAGGTTGTTCCATGAATCGACTCACCGACTCACTGCAAACGCGATATCAGGTCTAGTGATAGTAATATAGAGAAGCATACCCACCATTTCTCTATATCTTCTCCTGTCAACCTCATCTGTATAAGCATCATATAACTTCATGCTAGGATCCATAGGAATAGTTGAGGGTCGACACCCAATCATGCCCGCCTCAACAAGCATATATGTAATATACTTCCTTTGGGTCATCACAAGACCATACGCATTCCTGGTAAATTCCAACCCCAGAAAATATCGTAGAGTGCCAAGATCCTTAGTAACAAACTGATGGCCCAGAAATGCTTTTGTCATCTTTATCTCCTGTGTATCATCTCCTGTAACGAGGATATCATCAACATACACCATGATAACAACCATACCACTTGAGGTCTTCTGGACAAACAAAGAATGATCTGCATTTGATCTTTTGAACCATTGCTTTTCAATTAGATCAGAAAGCTTCTGAAACCACGCCTGTGGACTTTGTTTAAGACCATATAAGCCTTGTGAAGTTTACACACCATGTGACTCTCCCCCTCAGCAGCAAACCCCGGAGGCTGCTGCATATAGACTTCTTCCTACAGATCCCCATACAAGAAGGCATTCTTAACATCAAGCTGAAACAAGAGCTAATCACGTACCACAGTAATTGACAGGAGGACACGTAGAGTCGAATGACGTGCAACAGGAGAGAATGTGTCCATATAATCCATGTCGTATGTTTGAGTGAACCCTTGCGCCACTAGTCTTGCCTTGTAACGGTCAAAACTACCATCTGCATCATATTTGGCAGTGAACACACATTTACAGCTGACAACAGATGCTCCTGAGGGAGCGGGAACCAAGCTCCATATACCTCGCGGCTGTAGAGCAGGCATTTCCTCCTCCATAGCAGAACGCCAGCAGCCAATCTTCAAGGCATCTTGATGATTCTATGGTATCTCCACGGTTGATAGAGCCACAACAAACCACTGAAAGTCCCCTGTGAGACGGTGGAAGGAAACCTGTGAAGCAAGTGGATATGATGCACATGTATGTTTCTGCTTCCGTATGGCAATAGGTACATTCATATCATCAGAAACAATACTCGCCAGTATGATATTCTCCAGCAAAGATGATCCCTGCACTTGCACATTATCAGACCCAACGTTAGTAATAATATCTGGACCAACCTGAGGCGTGATGGATGATTGACGAGCACCATGAGCAGGAACAGACTGACGGGTATAGAATTGCGGTAAGGGTGAAACAGGTGGTTGTGAAGGTGGTGGTGGTGGTGATAGTGGTGGTGGTGGGACAACGGGAACTTAAAGGGGAAAGGATGGACACAGAGAGGAGGAGGTATATAGATCTCATCATCAGATGTGAATGAGGCCAACCTGTCACCTGCAGGGGAGAAATACATTACAGACTCAAAGAACGTGATATCGACACTGACAAACTATTTCCTATTTAAAGGGTCATAACATCGGTAACCCTTCTGAGTCCGAGAGTAATCAAAAAACACACACTTAACAACACTAGGTGAGAGCTTGTCAAGTCCCGGAGGCAACTGGTGAATGAAGGCAACAACGCCAAAGACACGAGGAGTAAGTGAGAAAAATTCCTTATTAGGAAAGACAACAAAAAGAGGAATTTTCTCATCTAAGACAGAGGATGGCATACGATTCACTAGATAACATGTTGTGAGGACTGCATCACCCCAAAACGAAATGGGTGCACAACTCTAGATAAAGAGAGTCTGAGTGATGTCAAGAAGATGGCGATGCTTTCTCTCAGCAACTCCATTCTGTTGAGACGTGTAAGCACAGTTGGTTTGATGGAAAATGCCTCAAGATGAGAAGAAATGTGAAAGAGCACGAGTGCAAAATTCCAAAGCATTATCCGTTCGCACATATTTCACAGTAGAGAAAAAACATTCTACACTTCATTTATAATATTTTTCATCGCATCCCCTACTTCAGATTTATTCTTCAACAAAAACATCCACGACAACCGAGAAAAATCATCAACAACAACAAGATAAAACATGTGTCCCTGGTGATCAGGAACACGACCCCAAATGTCAAAATGAAATAACCCAAGGGGGGCTACTGCTCCGAGACTGACGACTAGGAAAGGTAGATCTATGATGCTTTCCCAATAGACATGCTTCACATTGAAAGGAAGAACTCGATGAAATCTGAGGCAAGATACGACGCATCTTCTGAAGAGGGAAAGCGTAGATGCCATGTTAATAAAGAAACTAGTCCACTTGACTGAGAAGAAACGCCGGCATAGGAGATTCAAACCAGACGATAAAGACCATCCTGCTCACAGCCACAACCAATCACCCTGCCCGTAAGAATGTCCTGAAAACAATAGACAATGGGTCAGATATAGCGCGATAGTGCAAATCCTTCGTAATCTGACTGATAGAAAGTAAATTCATCAAAAATCATGAGCATGTAACACATTCTGTAAACGCATGGAAGGCGAAAAATTGATCCTCCCCTGTCCAATAATAGGAGAATGAGTCCCATCAGCTATCACGACAGATCGCCCCGGTGGAATCTTCCTACAGGATGTAAGTTTATCTTCGTCTCGGCAAAGATGATGTGTCGTACCGGAGTCCATAATACATTCTGAAACATCAGATCCATGACAGGAGGTAAAGGCATAAGCACTACCTGAGGCGCTAGCAGTGGCTGAGGAACTGGCAGAGGCTGAAGCACCAAGGTGCCTCCTGGAGATTTGTAGAGGCAGGGGGCATAATATCACGCAATCTGGCAACAAGCTCCTCAAACCTCTGGTCTGAAGTAGATGTTGATAGAGATGCAGCATGCTCGGCTACACGCACCGAGGCCGTAAACCATGCTTAGAATAGTATGTATCCTCCGCGTGACCTGGGCGATGAAAAAACGTGCAAGGCTGATGAAAACGATCGCCTCTACCACGAGGTTCACGGCCACGAAAGGAAGAAGAGGCTCCTCTACCTCTATAGGCTGTCATCGCCGAAGGAAGCTGAGTAGGAGTATTGGACGAGACTCTAATGCGACTAAGCCTGCGGTAAACTTCCTCCATTAGAGGAATAGTAGCATATGCAAGAATCTGCGAGCGAGCGGCATCATATTCAGGGTCAAGTGCCGCAAGTAAGACCCTCATCATGGTAGCATTCCGAAAGGTCTTCTGCTGCTCGGGAGTCGCCGTAAGAGGAATGATGCTGCAGAGCTTCTCAAACATCCCTCGCAAGGATGTATATAAGGAGTGAAGAGGCCGTCCGTTCTGCTTGATTGTAAATATGTCATGCTTGAGTTGAAGGATCTTGGTCTCATTTCGCACATGCAAGTATGTTGCTGCAAGTATGTCCCACATCGCCTTAGCAGTGGGCTGATGGAGAACATCATTAGCAATCTCCATCGTCAGTGTACCTGAAAGTCAGACTTTGGCGTACGAATCATCAACCTCCCACGAGGTATAAACCTCGGTCTTCTCTGTCGGCTCATCTTTGGTAAGAATGTGCTTCTTACCATTCGACTTCATGAGACTCATGAACTGCATTGCCCAGAGCTCATAGTCCGTCCCATCCATCTTGACAATGGGCGTTGGACCTTCGAAGGCGCCTATGGAGGGCATCTCGACCTTGTTTTCTGACATTTTGCCAGAGATATGTAACTAGAGTTTGTGAACCAAAGAGCAAATGTCTACATAACCATCAGAGAATTTAAGTGCATATGTAGACCTATGCACTCAAACCCATAGGAGGTGATGATGAAAAGAGAGGAGGAGGCCGGTGGCGGGGAGAGGGCTGGCGGCAGGAGGAGGTTGCGGCGGGGAGAGGGCCGACGGCGGGAGAGGGTCGGCGGTGGGGAGGTGCTAGCGGTAGGAGGGGGCTGCGGCGGGGAGAGGGCCGATGACGGGAGAGGGACGGCGGTGGGGAGGTGCCGGCAACGACAGGGAGAGGGTCGGCAGCGGGAGGAGCGCTGGCGAGAGGAGAGAGGGTGGAAGGGGGGCGGCAAGAGAGGTGGTGGGCTAGGGTTTTGGCTCTGATACTATGTTGGAAGAAAATGATTCGTTATTATTCCAAAGAACCCTAGGCTCTCTTATATAGAGAAGGCCTATGGGTAAATTACATAAGGCGAAAACAAGAAAATAAAAATAACTGGAAAGGTACATAGAATATAGAAATATCTCTACAATCTTGATATTTTATGCTACCATATACTCCATTATTATTTTTGGTAGCATATCCTCCATTATTTATCCAATTAAATGGTCTAGTGGTAGTGCAGTGTGCCTACCACCCAAAAGACCAGGGTTCAAATCCCCCACTTGTAGGGGTTGTGTTAGGTAGTCGACAGCCAGCGTAAAAAATAGTCGAATCTTTCAGCATATATTTGAGCAAGAATCCATGTAGTTGACCCTACTTATAGTGGGAGAAGGCTTTGCCGTATTCTCCATTATTTGCATCCACTTAAATGGTATGGTGGTAGTGCAGTGTGCCTACCTCCTAAAATACTATAGGTTCAAATCCCTCCATGTAGGGGTTGTGTTAGATAGTCGATAACTAGCGTAAAAAATAGTCGAATCTTTCAACATGGATTTGAGCAAGAATCCATGTAGCCGACCCTACTTATAGTGGGAGATGGCTTTGCCTTTTTGTTATTCTTCATTATTATTTCAATTTTGTGTTAAAGCAGGAAAAGTTCGTATTGATCCTCTAAGATGCTTTCTCTGAATTCTTCTCCTCGCAACAGAATTCTGGGGTCGGAACTTTTTTAAAGAAAAAACTGACGCACCGAGAAGACGACTGCCCAAATATGTTAATCCATAGTCACCGAAATTATGTTACTTATTTTCCAGTGTGTTCTATGTATTCCTTGAAGATTTACGTGCATGAATACTATGTGTTAGAGTTATTACATTTTCTACTTTATTTGTCCAGTAACCCTTCGGGGTCTTTTATGTACTTCACTCCTTTTTAACTCTCTAGGGTTTCTCTCTATATAAGAAACCCTAGACCCATGGAATAAACACCCAATGCTTTATTCTTTTCTCTACACGATATTAGAGCAATGGGTCCTATACTTCTAACCTAAAATTATCTCGCTGCCACCTCTGAGCATCTCCTCGATCTTCGAGCATATGTACGAGCCCTCCTTCCTTTCATATGGCCTTGTACGAGGCCCTCTCTTCCTTTTTGGAGTTGTTACAAGTGATGCGAAGCATCTACAAAGCCTTCTAAGGTCGTTGATGCTGCAATTCGACATCTCCAGCACTGTCGGCATCTCTTGTGGCTGCTCTCAGCATCCCTAGCATCGTCAACAATGCTACTAGCACCCCCGATTGGGCGACGCCAGCCCTCCTACAACTGTTGATCGGCCCATCCAACCCCTTCAAGAGCTTAGCAACGCCGTTGAAAGCACTTTCTAGGGCATCCAGTCCGTCTAGGGCTAATACAAGGTGTCATTAACACCTTATTCACATCCTTTTGGGTGTCGTCAACCCTCTAGGACCATCGCCAGGGTCTCCCGGATCACCATATAGCCCTCCAAGTCTAAGTTCAGCCATCCGAGGGCTCCGTTCAGACCTCCGAGGACCTCATAATCTGTTGTGCAACACGTTTTCAGACCTCTTACACGTCCAAACGTAGCCCTCATATGCATACTTAGTTGATCACGGGACTTTCTTTATCTCTATGACCACCATGGCACATACTACTTTTACCAAGATAAAGCCCTTGGCAACAAAAATGATGGTACAAGCACTACTATCAAACCTAAGGGCATAGAAAATTATGTACTCTGATCTTGGTCTTTCAAGGTGTTCATTGGTGGTCAACGAAAACTTTATATCCTGACTAAAGTTCCTCCAGAGAAGGAGAAAGATAAAAACTATGACAACTAGCAGACCGACAACTATCCGGTTATCAACTGAAAGATAAAAACTTTATGACCAACAGTTTTGTTTTTTGATGGTAAAACTGTGCGTTGTAACCTCTCTATTGTTTTAGTTATAAATATATTTTGATGGGGCGGGCACCACCGAGTGCTTCCACCTACCTTGCAGTTTTCAAAAAAAATAGTGTTGAGGCACATATTGCCTCAAATCTTCTCTACAAGGACACGGTCAAGGAGATGTTGGGGGATATCAAGTAGACATGCTCCTAGAAAACGACAAAATCACATCTTGTAGAAATCTACATGCAGATCTAGTATGCATCCCCAGGTAACTCTACCCTATTTGAGTACTACATGCATCTCACTAGCTTGTATGAGGAGCTAGCGATTTTTCAGCATTCATGTTGTAACAAACAACTACCAGAGGATTCGAACTGGCAGGCGTATCTATTTCTTGATGGCATTCATTACAAATATCATGCAGTAAAGGAGCAAATTCTGATATATGATACACTGACAATGGTAAAGGTCTTATTTGGGCATCTTGAGGAACTAGAAACATTTGCAGCCCATCCAACTACCTTACCTCCAGTTGAGAGTTCAGCACAGGTCGCATCATGTGGGAGAGGAGCACAATACAGCTTTCAAGGAGGATGTGGTTGCGACTCTGGTCGTGGATGTGGACGAGAATTTGGATGTGGACGTGAATTTGGATGCGGTCATGGGAAAAATTCTATTGCTCCTCAGTTTCCACAGTGCACTCATTGCGGTCAGTGGAACTATCTATCCGATTGACGCTGGCGGAATTTTGACATAACTCCCTATCACGTCAATAGTGCCTATGAGGTCTATGTTGTGGAAGAGGCGTCTACCACTACAAACCCCAGTGGCAAGACAGTATAGCTCAATGATGCAGATTCACCGGACTATCGGATCTACTACTTCCGGTAAGACTACCATGGCTGCTCTAGCTACTCCTTCAGGTAGAGTAGCCAACTCTGCCATTACTCATGCTCCGACTTGGATTATTGATTCAAGAGTATCTACTCATCTAACTGGAGAAGGTAGTCCGCTAATCTCATCCGTACCATCTTCCTCTTGTCCTTGTACCTTGCAACAGAATGGAGTAGCGGAAAGGAAACACTGACACCTACTTAATATTGCCATATCTCTCCTTAGTCAAATGAATGTTCCCAAGTACCATTGGGGGAATGTCATCCTTATTGTTGTCTATCTCATCAACAGAGACCATTCTTATGTTCTCAAAAGAGGGACTCCGTTTTCTTTACTATACCCTACTGAGTCTCATTTTCCTCTACCTCAGTGATTTTTTGGTTGCATTGCTTTTGTTCATAACTTCCATGCAGCTGACAAATTGTCACCTAGGGCTACCAAGTGTGTCTTTCATGGGTACTCGTACTCAGAAAGGCTATCGGTGTTATGATCGTGTTGGACATCAGTACTGTGTCTGTCGATGTCATGAGCAGGCAGGCTTCTTCACACGGGTTGTGAATGACATCCTTTAAACCTTCTTCCTCCATCAACCTTTTATACTCGCATGCGTAACACTACACATGCTTCTGTACCTTTGTTTGTTCCTTTGATTGTCGCTTTTATGTAGAATTTTATGACCCCTTGAAGTGCTCACGTCAATGTTGCAGATGCCATGAATGTACCTGAGGAGCTTCCAATAGCTCTCCGCAAGAAAAAAGAGGCAACGTATTTTTCATCCTATGTCACATTTTACTTCCATTGATGGTTTATCTAGCTGTGACAAGAGGTTTGCAGATGCCATGAATGCTATTTCAATCCCCAGAGATCATCACAGTGCGATGCAGGACCAGTGTTGGCGGCATGCCATGGATGAGGAGATGGATGCACTTACCACCACCCGAGGCACGTGGGATCTTGTGTCATGCCCCTCAAGAGTTCACATGTGGCTTGCAGATAAATTTTCATGACCAAGCAGTCGTCAGATAGGTCCATTGAAAGATTGAAAGCTATATTAGTTATCAAAGGCTTTACACAAACCTTTGGGGTTAATTATTTTGAAACCTTCTCTTCAGTTGCAAGAATGGGATCAATACGTACCATTCTTTCCGTTGCTGGCCCATTTTCCAAATTTGATGTGAAGAACGCATTCCTCTATGGTGACCTCGAGGAGGAGGTATGTATGATGCAACCGCCAGGTTACGTAGTCGAGGGGAAGTGTGCATGCCGACTATGCAAGACCATCTATGGCCTGAAGTAGAGCCCCGAGCATGGTTTGATAGACTCAATAGTGAGATCAACACCCTTAATTTTCAGAGGATGACATTTGACTATTATGTCTTTGTCAAACGATAGTCTACAGGCAATGTCATTCTTGTTGCCTATGTTGATGATATGGTTGTCACAGGAGACGATGAAGCTAGCATTACAGACACCAAGACCATCCTCCAGAAGGTCTTTGTCACAAAGGATCTTGGCTAACTCCATTACTTTCTTGGCACTAAGGTGATACGTACTACAGAATGGCTTCGTCTCTCACAGATGGCGTATTGCCTTGACATTCTAACTGAGGCAGGGCTACTTCGAAGCAAGCCATCAGCAATGTTCAGGAAGGCGCTATGCGGTATTCAGTCGGAGGGGTCACTGCATAAAGAGTATGCGATATGCGGGAGAGTATGCGGGGAGTATGCGGTTTTATGCGATTTGATATTTTTTATTATTAAAAATATAAATTAATATTTAATATTATGTTAATATCCTCAGTTGGGAGAGTATGCGGGGAGTATGCGGTTTTATGCGGTCTTATGCGGAAGAGTATGTAGTTTTATGCGGGGAGCATGCGGTTTTATGCAGGGAGTATGCGGTTTTATGCTATTATGCGGGTGGGGCTATTAAGTTTTAGATTAAATAAAAAAAAGTTCTATCAGAAAAGCGGCCGAGTATGCGGCCGCATATAGGGTATACTCGGCCGAGTATGCGGGTAAACCCGCATACATGACCGTTTCATCATACTCGGAGCGGCAAGGCCCCCGAGTACGAGTATGCGGCCGAGTATGCGGCTTACTCGGACGCTTTTCTGAACATTGGTCATCAGGCATCCCTACAGAAGTGAGAAGACATTCAACATCTACTGATCCAGCGTATGAGGATACTACACGGTATAGAAGCCTAATGGATAAAGTGCTCTATCTCATGGTTATTACTTATTAGGCCCTCTGTTATAAAAGTCGACCGACTAGGCTGACTAGTCAGTCCGGCTAGTCGAGTCGGGGGGCAGCCGACTCGACTAGGACCAATCGGTCAACCCAACTAATCGGGCCGACTAGTCGGCCGACCAACTTTAACATAAAGCTTTTTAATTTATTATTATTATTTTTTTCTTTTTTAAAAGCAAATTTATTCTAATATGTTTATGTTATATTTAAAGTCAATTATTGTTTTATATATTTAAAATAACTATAAAATTCAAAACTGACATGGTCGACTAAATCCGATTCGTAGTCCAACTGTCAATTAATCCGTAGTCAGTGACCCCGTCGATCGGGTACCGACTACCGACTTCTGCAATCTTAACCAGGCCAGATATATCATATATCGTGAGCATGGCCATTCGGCACAAGGAGAGAGCCCTTTACATTCATTGGCAAGATGTTCTTCTGATCCTTTAATATTTGAAGGAATCTCCTGGACATAGACTCTTCTATGGGGTGAATGGCAACACTAATGCCTCCGCCAATGCAGATGCTGACTATGTCAGTTCGTCTAAGGATCGTCGATCCACTACAGATCACGCCATGTTTGTTGGAGACGACCTGGTAACTTGATGAAGCAAGAAGCAGACAGTGGTCTCCAGATTAAGTGCAGAGGCAGAATACAGGGCAATAGCCCAAGCCACCTGTGAGATTAGATGACATCTTTTCTACAGGAAATTGGACTTTCAGTTGCTATTCTTGTACCTTTATACTACGACAACAAGTTTGTTACGTACATCACCACTAACCATGTTTTTCATGGGCAGGCAAAAAACACTAAAGTTGATTGTCATTTCATTTGTGATGCGGTACGAGGACGATCATCACATATTCACTGAACTTCAACTTATAGACATCTTCACAATACACTACCGAAGAAGCGCCTCTTGCACTTAGCTTTCAAGTTAGACATGATCAACAGATATGCTCCGACTTGAGAGGGATTGTTAGAATTATTATATTTTCTACTTTATTTGTGTCATATAACCCTTTGGGGTCTTTTATGTGCTTTCCCTTTCTTGCTCTCTAGAGTTTCTCTATATAAGAGACCCTAGACCTGTGGAATAAACACAACGCTTCATTCTTTTCTCTGCACCATAAAAGATTACTTGTGGAAAGAGTGTCCGTTGACTTATAAATTCATGTTTATTTAATTCTTCGTTGTTGCAAACTTTGTCAGTTTTGTCTTGATGTAGGATCCACTAGTAAATTTCCTTCCCTAGCATCCTTATTTCTCAGATCTGATGTGGCTATGATTCTCGAGGTTGAAATTCTAACATAGTGCTCTCTTCTTTTTTGAATGGTCGTTTTGACCATTTTTTGCATCCATGGCCGGGAAAAATAGAATAGCATGAGAAAAGAGGCATTGCCAAAAAAGAACGTAGAAGAAAAAGATGGAGGGACCGGAGAGAAAATAAGGGGAAAGAGAGAGAAAAGAGATGAACAAAAAGGAAATAAGCGGACGAAGAACGAAGATTTCGTACACATAAATTTCCCATTCGATCTTTTACAAATTAGTATCTTCTCTCTAAAAACATGGAAGAGCAAGAAGGGGATGAGAGGAGATCGGGGTGCAAGTGAAGGGGGAGTGTGTCATTGTTAAGCCGCTTAAGCGGTGCGGCTGCAAGAATGTGGGGTTTCCAAACATCAAGAAGGTGGTTCCTTTGAGGAGGGTTGATAGATGCCTTTGATATGTGGGGAGTGGTCATTGGGCATGCAATTGCACGGATCAGGTTGTATGTTTCCGTAGTAGGGAGTGTGCCACTGTAGTTCTTTTTAGTCAAAAAAGTAGGAAACATGATAAGGAATCCGCCACAAATGCATTAATAGAGGGAGAAACGGAAGACTTACATAAGCCATGACTCGAGAAAAGTTTTAGCATGAGAGAATACATTTTCAAGATAAAAAAGTTGAGATGTAAAAAGTGCACCATTTCTAGCCAACCACAAAGCTCAAATTGTTGCAACAGGAAGTTCATTTCTTGGGTGATGCATCGAAGTGTTTAGGGAATCCCAGAAGTCATCTATACTTTGATGGTTCAGCCAATCAAAGTTAAGCACCTGCCAAATAGTGGAAGACTTCCCATAAAGAAAGAATAGGTGTTCATTGGTCTCTGTGTGTAAATCACACAACAGACAAGAACTAGAAATATTTGAAAAGATCCTTGAGCAGTGGTCGCTCTTCACAATCTGCTTTCTTCTCAATAGTCACATAAAAAATACTAATTTTGTTCGGTAGCTTGAGTCTTTAAATGGTATTACAATCATGCATGAGAGTGTCTGCAACTGGAGGTGGAGTTCTGTCCACCACTCTACATGCACGCTTTACCGAAAACATGTTGTCTTTCCACGCCTAATGATCTCTTTCTTCGGATTGGTTGTCCACTTGACTCAAGGAATCAAGAAGCTGGAGGGAATTCTGCTAGGCACTGGTCTGAAAAATTTGACACGAAAGAACGCATCCAACTTCATAAGTCCAGCAATTCGACATACGGGCCTCACGCCTCACGGTATGTCACCAACGCAAAGAGATGCGAGAAGCAAGTGGAAAGAAGGCCACTACCCATCCAGTTGTTCGTCCAGAAAGCAAAATTGCAACCATTACCAAGAACATACCGAAAAAAATCAGGAAACCATGGCATCACCGACTGCATTCCTTTCCAAAAAGTCGAAGAAAAGGTCTGATTTCACAGCAAAAAGTATGGGTTCGAATGTCATAAATATTGTGGATGATCCTGCAGCAACGATCCTCGTTACTGCAGATGGGCCACTGCAGTTGAGAGCATGTGGTTTCTATGTGCATGGGTAAGGAACGCGAATGTGCAGTGGTGGGCACTTGTCGTTGAAGCGCCAGGGGTGATGCAGGGTCATGGTTGTTTGATGGGGGTCCTTACCGGTCGAGGAGTCTCTTCCATGTTGTAGTTTGAATGCTTTATTTGTGTTGAGAATAGAGAAAGGATGAACAATTGTAATAGGATCTCTCCAAGATCCAATTATGCATTTCTTATGTTTTAATAAAACGTCACCTACAGCTGGAGATTGGTGTATTGGTGGGGATATATAAAGAATACACCTCTTATATTCTATGAGAACAATATGAACTTTTCTCTCTTGCCACTTTATCCAGCAGGTCTGGAGAAGAACATGGGTGGTTTAGGTGGAAGCATCTCGCTTAGATGAAGTCAAGTTTTTTTGTTGGCAAAACATACTAAATTTTATTTTAAAGAAAAAACATATTGAATTAAGAGAGAGAGAGAGAGAACAAGCAAGACCTTTTTCTTTTTATGGGTATTGTGGCTGCAATATTCTGTGGAGGACATCGGCATATTCGGAATCCTGCGGTTTTTCGTGAAGGGTGTGTCTATGTAGAGAACATATTATTTCCAAAAATATATCCTTTTTATTCTTGATTTCTATACTTATGATTTTATAATCTTAGTATATTAAGAGTGAACGCCTACCTAGAGAACCCATCAATCACTTTAAGAAAAAGTAAAGCTTCTACACTCTTCCCTCAAGGTCCCATATGAGAGAACCTATTATCTATGGTCCACATGTTTACTTCTCTGATATTTTAATGGTGCATTCAACAAAGGATTGTCTACAACCCTACACTCTTTTACGGAGAAGTCTTTGAATCAATTAATACCCTTATTTAGCAGCAGGCATTACTTCGTCTTTTTTCGTGGATTTCCTGTAATCTCAAAGCTTTCTACTTTACTACAAAAAATTGACAATCTAATCCACATGCCTACATCCATCAATGGCATGTTAAGAGCGAGAAGATTTCTTTTTCACTCTTTTGTAACAAGTTGAGCTCGAGTTTGAAGGAGGGTGTAGGCAGGTCTTTTCATAATGGATGACCCTCAAAACCATAGTCAGTTGATATATAGTGTAGATCAGGGGACAAAAATCCATGTTTTTAGTCATCGACAATTGAAAATCAAGAGGACACTGGGGAGGTTATGTTTTTAGATGGGTCATTGGATCTTTCGTAGATCATCCAATTAGTATTTGAGCATGTGTTCAGTCTTGCATTGTTCATGAGACAAACTTATGTGAAGACATGAACTTAGTATATATGCCTCTTATTGACTCCTGAGAAAAAATTTATTTTAACTTCTGGTTATTAGATTGTTATAGTCAGTGTAGGATAGATATCTGCTATCATGAACTACATTATCTCTTAGACATCTTAGTATCCTGATGCAACGATTTTGTCTGTTATCGTATCAAGAGAATGAAGCGCCGACTAGGTTGAACAGCTTGATAAAGAAAGTCCAGAATCATAAGAAAATGCCAACATACGGACAAGATATTTCTCTTTGCTGTGACTAAAAGTTTGAGAAATTAGGCAGCAAAACATCTCTAAATTCCATCAGCAGCATTCTTAGGATGATACACCTACAACCAGAAAAACACCAGTACAAACCCACTAGAGAAGTATCTAGGGAATAATTGTTTTTCTAGTGAGTACTGAATGAAACACCCATTTATTTACATTGTCACCAAAAATATTCCAAGTGGACCGCAACTAGCTCTATCTCGAAAGATATACGAAATAGCACTTCTGAACCATATCCACAGGACTCCACTTTGAACCAGAACTTTGCTGGGCATGCCAAGGCAGGAACCAAATATACTACGGTTTGGCAATACAAAATTTTGATAAAAATGATGTTTTTGTTTGAAAATTAGCAGCAGGATCGTTGCCATTATAATTAAGGCAACCAAGAGAACAGACCTTGTGTCTGCAGGGGTACAAGCATCAAACACAGCATGCAGTTTATCACATGTTCAGTAATCATTAAGTTGATTTAGGTAATAATAAATTGATCTTTCTCAAAGTCTATCTTTTCTCTATCAGATATCAGAGACGAAGTTTCCTCCTCCTCCTTTACCAATCAAAAACTTTTAGGTCAATTTTAAAAGAGAATTCAGATATGAATAAATTAAAATATAAGGTCAATATTGTCCATGATGGAAAACATAGAAGTCGGCTGAAACGTATGCAAAGTCTTGATTCTGGGTGCTCAATTCTATGGATTGTATTCAGTCTTCTGAAAATCACAAGGAAAAACTGAAAATAAAGTGATGGATTTTCACCTGAACAATGAAAACGTCAGGACGTGGTATCTTAAAGCAAAGATACCAAATCAGCACAGAAAACTGAAACAATGCTTTGAACAGAAGCGTTACAGCACTTGATATCTTTGTTAATGCACGAAGCTGTATTGTTCTCTGAAAAAGGAGGTAAAGAATTGTACAATAAAGCCAGAAAGTAACGATACATGTTCGGCAATAATAGTCAAAGTTATAATCACTGGCCTACCATTATGTGAAGATGGATAGAAGGATTATTTATGATAGCCATGTGAGGATCGGTCCCTGTACCAAAATAAAGAAGACAGAGATACACGATTCAAATAATTTTAGGAAGATATTTAGGATATGTATATATAAAGAGAAGACAGGAAAACAACATAACCAGCATTCAAGATGTATTCCAATTTAAAACTTAAAATGGTTATGTTAGAGTTGGAGCCATCCATATAGAGAGGTACCCTAGCACTGGACTATCTATATAGCTGAGGACCAGGGATATCTTTCCAAAATATAGAAACATTGTCTTCCACATTGTATCATAAAGCAGTCAAAGTTATAATCACTGGCCTACCATTATGTGAAGATGGATAGAAGGATTATTTATGATAGCCATGTGAGGATCGGTCCCTGTACCAAAATAAAGAAGACAGAGATACACGATTCAAATAATTTTAGGAAGATATTTAGGATATGTATATATAAAGAGAAGACAGGAAAACAACATAACCAGCATTCAAGATGTATTCCAATTTAAAACTTAAAATGGTTATGTTAGAGTTGGAGCCATCCATATAGAGAGGTACCCTAGCACTGGACTATCTATATAGCTGAGGACCAAGGATATCTTTCCAAAATATAGAAACATTGTCTTCCACATTGTATCATAAAGCAGTCATATACCGGTATCTTGAACTTCATTATCTAACTGTTTCTTCTCCCCACCAAAAGCGGAAATGCACCACCCAAGCGGCCCTGCATCACCTCCACAGCGGATCCACAACATCCTAACAACCCCTAACTGCCTCCAGCTGCCTCCGTGGGGGTCCAGCAGCCCCTGCACAGCACCTGCAGCAACTCATCTCTACCTTATCAGTCATATATGCAGATCATGATCTAGGCGTTGTTTGTTGCTTGTGCATTTTAGCGGCTCCACGAAAGGTGATATTCCGAGGTCCAAAATCCGAGGAGACATCACAAGCAATTAATGTGGGTAGCATAAGAAACATGTTCTAAGGTCATATCATCAAGTTGGATGAGACCAACTATGATTTGGGTGGATTACCATGGTTGTGGCGCGCCAATTCAGAGGAATTTTGGGCTTCTACCGCCAGGGGCAGAGAATCGAACTCAGCATAGTGGTTTTTGAAGTAGTTGGGACCCACGTTGGGGATCTCCATGATTGTGCCAGCTCGCCAGGTCGAAGAGGAGGTGAGCGTCGATGTCTCAGGCTCTGCGAGAAGGTTTGGAAGAAACTACGTGAGGAGGAAGCTGAAGGAGAGAAGAAAGAAAAGGCGACTCTAAATTTACAAATAGTTGGACGGTCTCCTACCTCCGACTGGCTCGATGACAGTCGTGGAGAATGTCGATGAGCAGGGAGTTGCGAAGAGCAACAAGGGTGAGGAAGACGGAGGGTCGAATGTTTTGACCCAGGTGGGGGTAGGGAAAGGACTCCTTCCCGGATGGGCAATGTTCAGAAATGGGCGGCAGACAATCAAAGTAACAAGGTGGACCCAAGAGGCCGAGAGGTATGTCTGATCTGGGGGTGGAGAGGGAGGTTCTTGAGTGCGTAGGAGTTATTCCTCCAACTAGGTTTTAAGTTATGCCATAATGATCATTGTAACATGGAACCTGAGAGGCCTGGGAAGGCCGGAAAAGAGAGCTCCTTTGCGGGAACTGTTAAGAGAGGCCAGGGCTGACTTGGTACTATTACAAGAAACAAAGATCTCTAGAGATATTGAAACAATATAGAAGGATGCAGGAGGTATGTGTCTGCGGGGATGCAGATCCATCGAGTCCGAAGGGGCGTTGGGAGGGCTCCTGATGGCTGATGGGCTGGAATGAAGACAAGCTGGATGTAGAGGAGGAACTACTGAATAGACACACCATAACAGTTGTTGTCAGACAGTGAGCGGATGGTGTCGGGGTGGCTATCACTAAAATGTATACGGGCCCATGAATGGGGTGAATGCTTCGAAACTGATCGAAGAACTGCTCTTGGCACGTATGAGATTCCCCTCCGATGTATGGATCATTGCTCGTGATTTCCTTGCGGAGGACGGACCAAGACTACAAGGAGGGTTGGATGTCAGCTCGAGGGGGGTGTCTTCATTGATTGGGGAATTTGTCATGTAGATTGTGGATGTGGCTGGATGTCGTTATACATGGAGAAACTCAAGGTTCATATCGCAATTAAATCGATTCTTGGTGTCTACAGAAGCTATGCACCTCTTTCCCTTGGCAAGGACGTGGGTGCTCCCAAGGGCACACTCGAACCACACGCCCCTGGCATGGTCTTCTGGGGAAGAGGTACAAGCGAGGACATTTTTCCATTTTGAACGTGCATGGCTCTTGGAGGAGGGATTTTGGGAGTTGCAGACTTTTGGAAAAAAAAATTGTTGTCCAGTTGGTTCGACCACAATGCATCTAGCAATCAAGCTGGCATAAATGTCGAACATTTGATGGCTTATAACAAGAGTATCATGCAACAATGGCAAGAAAGGCAGACACATACGCAGGAGGAGGTCCGTAGATTGGATATGCTGGAGGACGAGCATGAACTTACGGCGGGTGAGATATGTACGAGAATAAGGTGCCTTGATGAGATACACATGGAAGATAGGAAGGCTGAGATTGAGTGGAGGCAACGGTCTAGGAAGAGATGGATAAGAGGGGACTCCAGTCTCCAACACACGATTTTTTCACTCTATGGCAAGTGGAAGGAGGCGCGGAAATTTCATTCACTCTATATCCATGGGAAGAGAGTTTCAGGGGGACGCCGATGTGGGTGCGGCACTTAGGACGCACTTTCTTGACTTCAGTAGAAGGCGCAACTGTACATGTAGGAATGGCGAGGCAGAGGGGTTTGGGAGATCTCCCCTTCATAGGGAGAATCTTTGATTGCAGGATTTTCAGAGATGGAAGTTAAGGACGTTGCCTTCCACTTGAATGATGATAGGTCCCCTGGACCAGATGGCTTACTGGTGCTTTTCTACAGGGAGTTTTGGGAGGTGGTAGGCAGTTCTGCAAGAATTTAGAGAGGAGGATTGGGGTTTTAAGAGGTTGAACAAAGCCTAACTATTCCTTTTATCGAAGCGGGAGATACCATCTAGGGTGGAGGACTTCAGAACGATTGCTCTCTCCAATGCTAGTTATCTTATCGTTGCAAAGATCTTGGCTAATCGGCTTTGGAGGGTATTATTTGCTATTATCTCACCCGAAAAGACGGCCTTTGTCCTCGGCAGACTCATGGGGATGGGCTAGTGTTTGCATCTGAGCTAGTTCTGGATTGGAAAAGATCTAAAAGTAGAGGCATATTGTGGAAGGTTGATTTCTCGAAAGCTTATGATTGTGTTGATTGGAGATTTATTTGAGCTTCCATGGAGAAGAGGGGTTTTCCAAACATTTGGATCGTTTTTTTTAACCACATTTGGATCGTTTGGATGAAATGATGCATCACAATTGCCTCCTACGCAGTACTGGTTAACGGTAGACTTGAAGATGGTTTTTTCCAGCCACAACGGAGAGTTAGGCAGGGTTTCCCGCTTGCCCCTCTTCTGTTTGTAATTGTAGTGAATACATTGGCTATTATGATGAAACTGACGTTGAATGGTGACTGGTGGTCCATGTATAGTAATGGAGACATTTTGACTCCTTTGATATGCTGATGATTCGGTAATTTTTTTTAAAGGAGGCCAGATCAGTTCAGACATGCATCCTAGGTCATGGACATTTTCGGTTGCATCTCAAGATTACAGATTAATAGAGAGAAGTCTGTTGTGGTGCCTTTGGCTTCATGCTTCAAGAGTGGCGACATGCAGCGAAGGTGCTGAGGTGTCCAGTTGGTAATCTCCATATCACATATTTTGGCTTATCTCTTCTGGTCAATAAACTGAAAGTGGCCGATTGGAAGCCAGTACTTGACAGATTGGAGGGAAAAATGGCGAGGTGGAAGACAGCTACCTTTCAAGGGGAGGCAAGTTGGTATTACTGAAACATGTTTTAGCAGGTATTCCCACCTTTTCCTACTCCACGAGATTGCTTCCGGTTGGTATCCGCGATAGGATGGAAGTGCTGATGAGGTGGTTCTTTTGGTCAAATGGGAAGCAGTAGAAGTCCAAAACAAACTATAAGAATTGGATCACTTATCTGGAGTCCCTATAAAATGAAAGCATTCTGAACCTGCGAGATAACACATCTAGGACTCCAACCGAATGATTAGCCAGCAACTTTGCAACAATCAAGTAGATCGCATTGAACAATCCACTCCATGGGTGGCATCCTACTAAAATAGCAAAAATAAGAATGAGTCATTCTGTCCGTCGAACCAAGAATTCCCAATAGCATACTCAGATACCATGTCCATCGCCTCCTTGGCAACCATGACCCAAAACTCTTTGAAGTAGAAAATTGCAAAGCCACCGATCCAGGACATCCATCAAGGTTGAGCACAAATACGGCCTTCTTAACCTCCTACAAATCAAAAGTGTTGATAAGCTTTTCAATATCATCCACCAAAATCTGGGTGTCCCCCAACCCAAGCCACCAAAATCCATTGAAAGGCATTCAATGACTAGCATACCTGAAGTAACCAATTACTAATCTTGACACCGTACTCACCCACATGAAAGATCTCATCCCCCACCTCTATTGAGTGTATAAAATTCCATCGCATAAAATATAGTGTTCGCATAATCCTCCTTCATCCATTTTTAACATGACCTCTGTCTCCATTCAACCTCACGCTTTCGATCCTCTTCCTCAATGATCCTTTGAACCTCTCCTTGGCTCAAAAGCTCCGCTTCATCCAAATCTTGATCATCCACCTCCTCCAAGGTAGAAGTCCTTCGCGATAGCCTAGAATCTCTCTTAAAAAGATCAACATCTTGCGTGGAGTCTCCAACTTCAAGGACAAGGACAACCTCTCTTTTTTTCTGAAAAACCAAGGACAGCCTCCTAGTTACCAATCCATGCACCTCCAGACCCGACCAAAAGGATATCACCATATCATGAAACCCTTCCTCGAGCAACAACGACCTCTCGAATCTAAAGAATGAGGATTATCTCCTCCCAGACCGAGAGTTCAAACAAAGGGGTGTGTAATCCAACCGCGAATGCGATAACGAAGTAATAGATGTCAATTGAAACAATTCCAACGCCTCTATCGACAACAAAAACATATCTATGCGAGATCTGGATGATGAACTCCTCCATTTATATTTGTTATTGGCTACATCTAGAACCTCCAATGCAAGCTCCACCACTACAACAACAACAACAATGTCTTTTCCCACTTTAAGTAGATTCGGCTACATGGATTTTTTGCCTCCATTCAGATCTATCTTGGGTCATTCTCGGGTTTAGATCCAAAAAACTAAGATCCCTTTGAATAGTCTCATTCCAACACTTCTTAGGCCTTCCACATCCTCTTTTAGCCGGCTCAGCATTCCAAAACTCAGATCTCCTCATCGGTGCATCAGCTGACCTCCTTTGCACATGACCAAACTAACTTAAGCGATTTTCTCGCATCTTATCTTCGATCAGAGCTACACTCGCTTTCATTCTGATAGCATCATTCTGAATCTGATCTTTATGTGTGTGTCCACGCATCCACCTTAGCATTTTCATTTCTTCTACTGTCATTCTCTGCACATGTCTATGATTCACAGGTCAACATTCAGATCCATAGAGCATAGCAGGTCTCATAGCTGCTTTGTAAAACTTTCCTTTTATTTTCGAAGGAATTTTCTTATCACAGAGAACAGTAGAGGCTCCTCTCCACTTTAGCCAACATGTGTTTATTCTATTTGTAACATCTCCATCAATTTCTCCATGATATTGCAAAATAGATCTCAAGTATCTAAAAGAATCTCTTTTTGAATGTTATCATCACCAATCTTAACATTGATTCCTTCACTATTGTTTCCATCAAAAGTATACTATATATTCAGTCTTAACCCTACTTATACGGAATCCTTTAGTCTCCAAAGCATGTCTCCAAACCTCAAGCTTCTCATTTACTCCATCTCTAGTCTCATCAATCAACACAATATCATCAGTGAATAACATAAATCAAGGTATATCATCCTGAATGTGACTAGTAAACTCGTCCATAATCAAAGTAAAAAGGAATGGAGTCAAAGTTGAACCTTAATGCAGACCAGTGTTGATTTCAAAATAGTCAGTATTCCCAGACTGTATCCTTACACAAGATGAAGCCCTATCACATATATCTTTTATGAGGTTAATGTATAAGATAGGTACTTGTCGCTTCTCCAAAACTCGCCACAATATCTCTCATGGGACAGAATCATAAGCCTTTTCTAAATCAATAAAAATCATATGGAAGTTCTTCCTTTTAGCTCTATAAATCTTCATTGTTATCCTCAAGTGGATGGCTTCAATAGTTGATCGACCTGGCATGAATTCGATTTGGTTTTCTTTTACATCGGAAACTTGCCTTAACCTTCTTTCGATCACACGTTCCCAAATTTTCATAGTGTAACTCATCAGCTTGATACCTCAATAATTTAAACAATTTTGAATGTCTCATTTGTTCTTATAAAGAGGCACCACGATGCTTATCCTTCATTCTTCAAGTATTTTCTTGCTTCGCCAAATAACATTGAATAAATTTGTAAGTAAAGTCAAACCACACTCACCTAAAATTCTTCAAACTTCTACAGGAATGTCATCACTACACCTTTCCCATGTCTCATATCCTTCAAAGCATCCTCTACTTCCTTCCTTTGTATTTGTTTGTACCTTGCACCATTTAAGTAACTTTCACTACCTGCCAGATTTCCCAAAGTGATCTCTCTATTTCCTTCCCCAATGAAAAGCTTACGAAAGTATTGCTTCCATCTAATCTCTATATCCTTCTGAGTAGCAAGCATGTGACCTTCCTCATCCTTAATGCAAGCTCCTCCACTACTTCCACAAAATGAGAAGATCTTCGGCCCTGAACACCCCCCCCCCAAAGTCGATCATCTGAGTACGTGGTAACATTAAAGTCACCACCGATGATCCAGTCTCCAGCCAATGTAGGATATCCCGCTAGTAACTCCTACATCAACGCCCAAAGGACGGAATTTTGAGATGTCCCAAGGACATCGTAGATACACGACACTACCATTCTTGCTTCATCCATCATGCTTCCAGGATGACCAACACATAATGACGAAGAATCGCATCCCCCACCAAGCCGAATAACTCCATGTTCCATTAACCACAATCCCTTTCGAACTTCCATTCGCCAGCATCGCCCTGAACACCGTAAGGCGAGGACTCGAAACTGAATCCTACCATACATTCTCCCAAGATTTATTCTTTGTCCCCTACATACACATGCCATGTTCCGAGTAATGTCCCGGTCCTTATTCTCTTCTCCTGTTGGACCAAGCCATACACATACCAAGAAACGCAATTCACTGGGAAACCAAGAGGATGCTCCCCACCACATGTATCTCCAAAATTTATTCCACCGCCATTTCAAATGGTGTCTATACCTGACTCCCTTCTATCTGAAGACCCACACCAATGGTGAATACAAGTACAGCAGTCACCTTTCCAACCCCTGCCTCATTTTCCTCTTTCCTCACCCTCTGCTTCAGACCGACCAAAGTTAAATCATAAGTTCATGAATTCTTTCCTAGATACTCCCTCTTTTGTTGGGTCTCATATCTCCATCTCCCTTTTTAAAAGGTTACAACAACTAGCAACCACGACCCATTGGGCCTTCACAAATAAATAATAATGATTAAACGGAAAATAAATAAACATGGACCCACATCAACACATAAAAGGAAAATAAACAAAGCCTTCATGGGCTTGCTACCCATCTCTTCTTTTTCAAGGGTCCCCAATGGGGGAACCCATTGTTGCTTCTCATTGGCGCCACTTGCAAGAGATAGAACTCTCCTACCATCTCTATCTTCTTGCATCGCCATCCTCCTGCGTGTGGCCACAACACCTCGCCACTACGCAACTCTTGTCATAGCATCTCGCTTAGACTAGTTGAAGCCTTGGCACCAAAATGATGTTGATGCTACCCTTGTTGCTTCTTTTGTGTCATCTTGCTGGAGAGGCCTCGCCCTTGTCATTGTGTCGCCTTCAAACATGGTTTGAAAAAACTAGTCCAGATGCTCGTTTAGTTTTTAGACTCTACAATTGTTCAGGTTTCAGACTCGATGTTCAGATGTTTTCCGAGTATGCAGTTCGATGTGCACATGTGTGCCATCAGTTGTGAGGTCCCCATCTTTTTTGGTTGGCTAAGAGTTTTTATGTGATCCATAAGGACTCCAGAGTAGAGATCCAATTCCCTATGCCATGTGGGCTAGGGTTTTCATGCGGTTTCATAGGGACTCCAGAGTAGATATCCCATTCTCTGAGCCAGTATGGGAGAGAGTCACTAGGGGTGGAGAGAGTCACTAGGGGTGCACACGGATCGGATAAAATACGAAATCCCCAATCCGATGTTATTGGATTGGATTGGTTTGGTTTTATCATTCTAATGGATCGGATCGGATTAGAATTTTTGAAATCTGTTTAGGTATGGACAAAATCCGATCCGATCCAATCCATTAATCTGTTAATACACATGCACACATGTAGATATATACATAAATGCATACATATATACATACATACATAATATCTATGTGTACCTATTTCGAATTCTCTGTAAGGACATAATTAATGTCATTCATGTCATTTTTCCATATCAATCTTGCATACACATCCTCTTGATATTACCCTTTCTTCCCTCTTGAAATACAAATGTTAAATATGTAAAATAATAAAATATGATTGTAACTTGTAAAATTATAAATCCATGTTGATTTATTCCTCTCTCGTTTCCCTCTTTCTCATTTCACTATTGATCGTCAAAATTCCTCATGATACCCTCTCGGTTCGTTTCGATGATGCATCCCTCTTGCACAATATTATTCCCCTCCAACACAATTTTGCCACCACCCCCCTTCCCCACGATATCATCGTCTATTTCAAACAACATAATACCCTCCCACGTGATACCATTTGGCCTCCGTGTGATGCTACTCTTCTGATCTTCGTTAAAAGACAATAGATTCGGGATAGTTGCTCGATGCATAGATATTTTTTATTCCTTTACTTCTTAGATTTTACGTGTTCTACCTTGCAACATTATTTTAGTGATGAAATTAGATCAATTACATAATCAAATGTGTCACATCCATCTAAGAAATAAGCATTATTTCAATTTCTTTCATTTCTAATTTGGTATATATTTCTATTCATATTTTTCATAGATATTACATATTTTGACTATAGATATAATCTTGCAAAGAAATTCCAGTTGAAGTCTGTTTTAAATGAGAGAAATGATGCCTAATTTATGGGTTGTATTTAAGTTAGTTTTGTCTTGCATACTCAATCTACTATGAATGTTTTATGATTCTTGTTTCTTAATGATATATTATAGAGCATTGAAGGATGTTCTTGGGGGTGGTTAGCTTTGACATAGCTTAACATTCTAAGTTAATCATGGACATCATCAATATCCGATCATAGAGATGAAATTTTCTATTTATCTAACTTGTTTTTGTATCATTATTTGATAAATTGTATTAGTTTTATTGAAATCATTTGGTGGAAATCAATTACAAAAAACAAACTAACGCATTATTTGTTAAAGAAAACTTAAATTTCAAATTCAACATAATCATTTAGTTTGATCATGTGGTCTCAAATTTTTTTAATGGATTAATAGAATTCTTCAACTTTCACTTGATTATGTATTTTTTTCTTTTCTTTACTTCTATCTATATGATCGATTTTTAAGTCATTATTCGAATGTTCAAGGACTAGTATGTTGTAAAGTATAAAAGTGTAAAGTAGACTACTGAGCGGGAAATTGTATAAATCCGAACCAATCCGATCCAATTCGTAATATGTTGGATCGGATCGGATTGGATTTAGATATCTGGTGGATTGGATTGAATTCTATAAAATAAAAAACCGTTAAGGTTGGATTGGATACGGATTAAGCTAAAATCCGAACCAATCCGGTCCATGTGCACCCCTAGGAGAGACCCGGTTCTCCGACGAGGAGACTTTTCAGACTCCATTCTCCAGCGACCGTGGACTCCGACGAGGATGTCTCCACGGCTTTTCAGTTCGACCCTTTCAGAGATGGAGCAGTAGTCCACATGTTGTGGTGGGCTAGAGTTCTCCAGGAGGAGACTCATTTTCAGTTGCAGTGACTCTAACATGTGTAGTATAGAGCACATGCTCTCCGACGAGGAGATTCAATTTGACTCAAACTACAGCTCGTTCGTTCCTCCTCACCTGCACGGCATGAGAAGCAACGTCCTCGACAATTGTGCGTGTTGAGTTTATATTGTCTGTAATGTCTTATATTGTGAGTTTGAGTGACTTCTTTCTAGTGTTTGCCAAGCTGAGCATTGCATGCTCTAGCTTGAGGGGGAGTATTAGAGTATGTGTCATTATCATGTAAGATGGGTAAATGGATGCCTCCAAGGTCCATTACCACATCCAGGAGTTTAGTCCGAAATCTCAAATCAGACGATGATCTATGATGATGAGTCCATTTGGAAAGGAGTCTTCGATTTCAGAGAATTATGAATGAGCGGGGATCCACATCTACCAGTGGTGGGACTTGGAGGGTCTAAGAAGGCTATATAAGAAGCCCCAGACCCTCATGTATCAGATGAGAAAGTGCAATGCAACATATGGCCATGTGATGCCTTCTCCCGTGGTTTCATCCCCCCACTCCTTAGGGAGTAGATTTCCACGTAAAACCCCGATGTTCAATATTTTTATTCTATTATTCTAATACGCTTCCACATTCCGTATTTTTAACAGATCATAGTGAAAAGAATCTAAGGAAATGAAGTTATATATTATATTCTATAACTTGCAACTACTTCCACAACTTTCATGTACCGTTGCAATATTTTGAAGCAAACAGTTTCAGCAGAAACAACGGTCTCAACTACTGGATCTAGAAGACTGTTATTCTAGGTATGTACCTCCAGTTGTTGGACCAAAACTTGAAAATGAAATAGCTGCTTCCTCAATGTGGTCAAAAAAATATGGCACACATGAAAATGTTGATATTATACAACATGAGATGACTTATGTTTGTCTTTGAAAAATATACATATTCTAGTGAGATGCCAAACATGCCTTCTAGATCAATTTCAAGAGTGGCATATTACTCCTCATAATGGCTTCTAAATGCTCCGGAACAAAAGAAACAAATCATACAGAATATTCATCCTAATCATAATTGGTTTTTTATCAATCCACAAAATGAAGAATGATACAAAGCTCGACTAGTATAATTTGAAAATAAAGGAAGCCGTGTTCTATGAATCTCCTGATATGTGCAATGTCCAAGAAAAAGTAGAACCACTTTTAAATCTACTTATGAGAAATGGTACAACAGTACAATTGAACTACATATTGAAACAACAAAGGATGACTATCCAAAATGGATGGGCATCCACCAATTCATCTAATCAATAACCAGGACAGCGCAATGCAACAGAACTTTAAAATAATGCTTTAGAAACTAATACTGATCTTTGTGGTGGCATACCTCTATTTGCAACAATGTCAACTTCAAATCCTCCCTACAAGCAAGATAAACAAATTTCCATCATCACCAAGTAAAGAGGACAAAGAAATGATTAATAAACCAACAGCACTTCACATATAGATCGATAACTTGTTCGTATACCTCTTTCTCCACCCATTGTTTGGTTGGGCATGTCTTGTTAGTGATCTACTAGTACCGAATGGATTAAAGAAACAGTTTTGGCATTACCAATAGAACGCCGATAATTTCCATGCACCAAGAGTTTCATGTGGTTCACAGTGCTCGGCAACTAAACCCAAATACATGTGTATTATGCCCTGGAATAAGTGAGGCGGCTGGTATTTTTTACCAAGAGGTTTAGCTGACAGGCTGATAAATTGTTGTTATTATTAAAATCAATGTATAACGCATTGGGCATTGGCGAAGAGTTTCGTAAGAATCTTCCTCAAAAACTGCATTTCCCTCAAATCCAACTTATCTTAAGAGTAAAAGAGCACTAAACCACTACATTTCATCCGATAAACACAAGTTCCAACATTCCTCCATAATTGTGCATCCTCCAGATTGCAATAACGAATCCCGATTCATAATCAGGACCTAATTTTTACATAATGGCAATCGCGTCAGTAGTGTATTCCTTAGTTCTTCAACTATCCACATAGGCAATCTGCGATCATGGATCCATAATCCTTGTTCTTCGCATATCCACGCAAACATTTTCCATACGATAAAATGCCCGACTTTGTTCGTTAATTCAGATGTACGCAAACTGGATGCAATAATCTCAAATTCCAAGTGATTGGAAACCCTAACTAAGATGGGAGCAATAAACGGGGAGATTGCAGACCTGGAGGGCAAGGGAGAGGGCATGGTACTGCATGCGGGGGCTGCGGCCGATGTCGCCGAGGACCACCACGGCGGCCCTCCTGCCTCTTCTCGTCTCCATGGCCTCTCTATGGTTCAACGCCGCCGCCTCCGCCGCGTGGAAGTACTCTCTGCTGACTCCCAGTTTATTCCCCGGTTTATTAACACTTTATTTAAACAAAAACGCAATATTTAATATTATTCTCTTTTTTTCTATTTGGTTGCCTCTGGGTATCCCTAGCTCCAACTAGGGATGCGCATTGGGCTGGGTCGACCCGGTCCAGTCCAAAAAGCCCAGCCCGGTCTAAGTCCAAACGAACATTGGACCGGGTTTGGGCCTAATTTTTAGGCCCGAAAATTTTTTGGGTTGGGCTCGGGTTTGGCTTGGCCCAACCCGACCCGGCCTACGGGCCCGACCCGAAGAGGACCCGAACCCTTCTCATATCCTACACGTATGGAAACTCTCACCTGTCATGCACACTCTATTCATGTATCCTATCTTCATACAATGTTTATAAATCAATAAACTCGTGTCTGAAACATATGAGTTGATGATCATTGTATTTTATTTCAAAATTAATTTTTCTTAATTAGTCTATGTCTTAGATTCTGTTGATTATTTCTTGAGTTTTTAGTGTTTATTTTTTCTGTTATAATATTTTCCATTATTGAACCTTTAGCCAATACGAGCATTATGCCTATTTTTTAATATGTAGTGCCTGGTGCACATGTTGTTGTTAAATGTGTAAACTTGGTTCACTCTTTCAATTTCTATAACGAGAGATGATTATGGTATATAACATTGAGTGGACTTGTATAAAATAAGAAATCATCTCCGGTAGAATTTAATTTTAGTTGTTACACAAGTATTATGGCATATGTTTTAAACAATTTTAGCTCGTCTAACTTGAATTGAGGTCGACTTTAAACACAAACTCAAAATTAATAATATATAATGGGTTAAGATGGGCCGGCCCGACCCAAGCCCGGCCCATAGGAATTGGGTCGGGTCTGGGCTTGGGCCGAACCAAAAAAAAAATTTGCGGGCCTAGACCCGGCCCAAGGCCCGAAGTTTTTAAGTGGGCTTGGACCTGGGCCCTTCAGGGCCCAGCCCAACCCGGCCCATGCTCATCCCTAGCTCCAACCATGCATTCTTGGGTTGGGAATACTTATATTGAATCTACAATTTCTTTGGTATAATAATTTTTAACCTTGTTCAAGTACACTTATTGACATAAAAAATATATTATAATAATTAAAAGGGATTTTATCACTTGTGCCCCTCCGAGATATCGCAATATCAGTTATGCCCCTATCTTTTTGGTAATATCAGTTGTGCCCCTCACTTCTTGCTATTTTATCACTTGTGCCCCTCGGGTTAGTGATCGTGCAAAGGGATTTTAACTTTGAGGATATAAGCGGAATTAATTTTAAAAAAAAGGCTATGTGGTCATTTTATACCCTCTTCCTCATCCTCTTCTTCTTCCTCCTCTTCCCCATCCTCTTCCTCCTCCTCCAACCTCCTCCTCCTCCCTCTCCGCCCCCGCCCCTGCCCCGCACCGCCCAGCTCCGTCCCGAGCTCCCCGCACCTCCTCCCAGCCCGCCGCCCAACCCTGCGCCGCACCTCCTCCCAGCTCGCCGCCCCCTCCCCTCCCCGGCGCCGCCCCTGCTCCCCCTCCCCCTGGGTTGCACCCCTCCCAGCCCCGCACCTCCTCCCCTCCCCGGTGCCGCTCCCCTACTTTGCATACAGAACCTACTTTGCATGCAAACATAATTTAATCGAACCGAAGAACTTGAACTCTGCCTTCAACCCCTTCTCTGTCTTTATCACTCAACAAAATAAACCAATACTCTCTTCTTTTGTCGTTACAGTCAACAAAGTTTTTGAATTAAAACCATCAAAAACCGGAATAGGGAGGAGAGGGCAGGACATAATTTTTATTACAGCTCTAAATAAAAACACTCAAATAAAAAGGCTGCCAGAAAGAGGAATGCTAAATCAGCAGGAGCTGTCATGAAACACACAGAGAGCGAGAGAGAGAGAACTGTCGACATTGTTTCAAAGGAAACAAGTGCATAACAATTCACACCTAACTTGTGCCCCAAAGTCCCGCAAGAAATCAATTAGAAATGTGCAGGTAATAGCGTAACGTCCTAAAGACAGGGAAAGAACACACATATATAAAAAGAGAGAGGCTATTACTAAACTGTTACCCAACAAAATGATGGGGACGACTGTTAATTGGTGGCGGCTAAGACGAGACGATGGGCTTAGGGCCCGTTCGATTCGAGAATAAGCAGGAATAAGGATTGGGATTAAGGAGAATAAGAGTCTATTCTTTGTTCGGCTGAGGGATAGGAATAAGGTGAAATAAAGGTATGTAAGGTGGGATAAAGATAGGAATAAGAGTGAAATAAGATGAAATAACGAAGAATAGTCGTACCACGGGGAACCGTGTCGGGAGGAAAATGGCCCCTTATTTTCCTCTATTCCAGCCCCTTATGCTTATACCGAACAAGCCCTTAGAGACCGGAAGTTGCGCAGATGAAGGGAAAGGAAAATGATTGGAGGCACCCCGTTGGATTTGCGGCCCCTCCCAGCCCCGCACCTCCTCCTCTCCCCAGCGCCGCCCCCCTGCTCCCCCTCACTCCTGGGTTGCGGCCAGCCCTGCACCTCCTCCCCCCCGCACCTCCTCCCCTCTCCAGCGCCGCCCCCTGCTCCCCCTCCCCCCTGCCCCGCACCACCACCCGCAGCCACGTCATGAAGCCGACCTCTTCCCGCCGCCACGCACCTCCCCCGACCCCTGCTCAACACGCACCTCCTCATTTGATTTTATTGTGACCATAATACCCCTGTTAACCACACCATAGTTTGAGTAAACTATGGTTATTTCAATTTTTTGACGGTCAATCTAACGGAAGGGCACAACTGATGACGGAGAAAGAAGTGAGGGGCACAATTGATATTACCAAAAAGATAGGGGCATAACTGATATTGCGATATCTCGGAGGGGCACAAGTGATAAAATCTCTAATTAAAAAAGTTAATATAACACAAAATCAATAACACATCACAATTATCATTCCAACCATCCCAACCCTACAAACAGCTACTATTCAGAGTAGGATATCCTACTCAACCCAGCCCAACCCTGTCCAACCCAGTAACCAAACAGGCTCTTATTATTTACTATAAACCCGATGTTACATTAGTGCTAATCAAATTATTCCATTTTCAAAATCCCAAAGTAACTAAGGTTACACCATAGTTTAACTCATCTTTTAGGTAACAAAATAAATTCAATCCTTCGTAACTTTAATGTACAAAGTAAACAGTATTTTGGGTTTGTTTCAACTTGGGAAGTCTGAGTTTTTTGTGTGGAGGGGTTAACTTGTGTTTCTATTAGGATTGAAACTGGGATAATTTTCATGGGGAACTTTTCGTGTTTGAGAACATGTATTAACTTTTGAGATATATGTAAAGAATAATAAATTTACCCGTACTTTTAGTTAATTGTTAGGGTGGTAGCTTCGAAGGAAAAATTAGGAATTATTGGCTAATCTATCTTTGTGATATCTAATTTAAAAAGTATGTGAGCTTGTAGTTAATGTTTCATGTTAATTTGCTAATTATAAAGTAAGGATTTTTACAACCGTTGTGAGACCCCTTATTATGAAGTTGACCCTATTATCCAAATCAGATAAGAGATCACTCCATCGTGTAGTACTTGTTGATAACTTTCCAACAAGTCCAGGAACGTCGGAATCCTACGAGGGAGACACGATGGTACATGTTTGCATATCAGTAAACGGATACATATCTGCATCAGATGTGTTTGGGCTCAAGCCCACCTATAAATAAAAAGGTAACCGAACCAAGTAGGTTAAGGCCATTGAACCAAGTAGTTTAGCTGGAGTTGCTCCATTTTCGTCGCTAGAAAAAAGATGTATGGTCGGCTATCCTAAGGTACAGTTGTGAAGACAATGAGATCATCACCTTAGTGGTGCCCATTTTGAGCATAATGTTCCAGAAACACAGTTTTCGCAAAAGAGGAGATCGCAAAGGAACATCCCCGAAGGTAATGGATCGTCATTACCTCTTGATGTTGATTCTGCACATATCTCCATGTTACATGCATGTTATTTCCAGAGTTGAATTGCATGTTTGTGTTGTATGCCAACCCAAAAAGTGTTTTGTATCGTGTCGATTTTTCATCGTTTATGAGGGTGTCGATTATCAGTTTTTTGCGCACAACATATAATTTCGACGAGGGCAATGAGATCTACATAAGTGTGTGGTCGATTTTAAAATGTGGACGCTTTTTCAAAACCGATATAATTTCGTATTGCGTTTATTTCTACCATTTTCGGGAGTGTTGATTAATGGACGTTACATACAATATATCATTTCGATGAGGGAGAGGAGATCTACACATGTATATGATTACTTTTAAATTATGAACACTTTTACGTGACGACCCATCTTCGAGTCTAATCGTTCAACCCTGATCTGAAGGACCAAAAAGTTGATTAAAAGGATCGAAATATTTGAAAATGAACGATTATAGGATATTATGAGATGAAATGAGATAATGCAAAATTATGTTCATTGAATTAACATGGAATAAAGGCCCTGGCCTAATGAAATGGATTTAAACTGCATGAGAGTCGAGCGCATCGAGTTGCATATGAGTACATAATTTCTAGATATGGTCATCTTGCCTTATACCTTGCCATTGAAATGTTCTTGCGGCATATAGATAGTTGGAGTTGATGCTCTCAAGGGAGGGCATGTATTATTGAGGTTCCAAGTAGAAACCTAGATAGCCGCTATCCCAGCAATTGCAGTAGTTGTGGGATATTTTCTTGACTCACTGATGTGCTAATCTGATGGTATGTGCTATTTTTCTTTCCGATCTAGCCAAGTAATCATGGTAGATAGTCTATGTTTCGCTTTTATACATAGGATTAACACTTAGATGTTGATTAGTATTTGGTCACACTAATTAATGTTCCGAGTGAGCACTATGAGGTGAGTTCTAGGATATGTAGTTGGCGAAGGTGGAATGCAATATTAGTTCTTGTAAGTACAATATTAGTTATAAGATTTTTTCAACTATATGTATATCATCTTGGTGATCTTGTGCCGAACTTGCGCCTTATGCCATTGAGGACCCTTCGGAGTGGATAGTGTACTTGGGCTATCGTAGCAACATTCTCCATGTTCGTTTACTATTTTTCCATACTCATCGGAGTCGTAACCAAGTGTGGGATTGGGGTCGTACCTTGTCAAGGTAAGTCAACACTTGTGTGCATGCTTATACTTTGCACAATTTCTGTACTGAGTAATTGCTCATAATGCTACCTTTTTCTATGTAACCCAATAAGCGTTCATGAGTCTTCGCGGCAATACCAGTGGTTCGAGGTTAGTAGATTTTGAGCTTCAGAGTTTTCTGCATCAAACATGTTGTGTTGTCCTTTTGGTAGATATTGTACAGTTTACATTCATTTGTTGTACTTTTTGAGATACTGTTTTTATATACATGTATATTAGGGTCATACTCCGATGATATCACGTAGTTATGTGTATCTTTTGGACATGGTCATACTACATGTATTTGACATGTTAATGAAAAATAATGCAACATTTTACGTTTCTGGATTATCCTCTTGGTTATTCTGTATTTCGAATGTGAATCTAATAAGCATGAGAAGGGTTGACGAGTATCAAGATCCCGAGGTGAGCAACACTTGTGTCCTTCAAAGTTTTCACAGTTACACTTGTATCCTAGCCTTTTTTTGCAATAACACGAGTGCTCCTATTTTTTTGCACTATTAACATGTGCGCCCTTTTTATTACTTGTCAAATTTTCTCTTCAAACGTGGCCATTAAAAACATTGGCATAAGTATAAATTAAGCTTTCCTTATTTGTCTTCTTCCTCCTTATTACTCCCCTTCTCCCTCCACTTTCATCAAAGTTTGCAACTCCCTCCATACTTGGGTTTGAAAAATGCAACAAAATAAGGGCATGTCTAATTAAAAGATTTTTTTTCAACCAAAGTTGCGGTCAGAACCATGATTTGATATAATTTATAGTTGCATTATTAACGGAAGGGCACAAGTATTAATGGTGCAAGAATATACACATAGATGTGTTATTGCTGAAAAAGGTAAAGTCATAAGTGTAACTGTGAAAAATCAAAGAGATACAAGTGTAAAAATCCCTAAAAAATAGATGAAATTGCATTTTCTCTTTCAAGTTTCGTACGAAATAGGAAATTTAAGATACAAAACCTTCTAAGATACATAAGATGATGGTGTGCATTGTATAGATTTCATAATGATGCAAATCTAGTACATTAATTCTGCATTAGAATACATGAATACTAAAGACAAGATTCCACGTCTATGGTAATTTGAACTCAAACTATATATAAGGTAGCGTTCGGTTACCGGGGTAAACCCCCCTTAACCCACTTCCCTCTCTCTCATGTGGGCCCTACTTTATTCCTTTTTCAAAAATTAAATAAATCAATTTTACATCATCAATCTTATCAAAAAGTAATATATTATACCATCATATCATATAAAAATTATAAACTACTCCACTTCTACTCACTTTTCCAAACTTCAATACAATGACATCACAATAATTATTCACTTTTTCAAACTTTAATACAATCATATCACCTCAAACTCACTTCTAACACACCCTCAGTTTAACCCTCTATCCAATACCAAAATACAAAAACTTGTTACCCTCTACCAGCTTAACCCGCCAAGCAAATGCACCCTAAAGGACTTAATGGAATTTCCCCTCATATAAGACTAGAGTGTGGCATGACCCATGCTTTTCAAGCAATTAAGGGCATTTCTCTTCTTATGTGAATTTCTTCCGCAACCACCTATTGCGTTAATTAAGTTGTGAGATGCCATCATAAGTGTTGTCTCTATCACAAAATCATGGCCACATATCCTTCTCTTCTACTAGCACAAATTTTCGAATACTCAAGAGCATTCGAAACAAACTCTGATTCATCTATAAGTATTTCCAATTTTCGAATGACGGCCCAAGCTAGCACCTTACACAACAAACTCTAGCATTCAAAACAAAATCTAACCCCATCCACACGGCTTTCATCCACATTGCACACCATCCTATGCTGTGATTGTTGGGGATAAACACATAAGGAGTCCTCTAATTTCTGTCCTGCAGCAAAGATGATACAACAATAAATATGAGTTCCCTACTTGGGACTAAATGGCAACAATGACAAGTAATCACACAAGCAACCATAAAAGACAAAGATTTTTACGTGAAAACCATCACTCGATATGAGCAAGGGAAAAATCACGGGACAAGACCGGCAACGATTCCACTACAGTCAAATGGAGCCAATGTTCTTTCGTTTTTGTTGCCCAACAAAATCGAGATACAACCACAAGCACAAACGATAGTTCTTATGCAAGCAACTAACTATCCTTAGGTATCCAAAATATCAAAACGAGCTCAAATCCAAAAAGCATAGGTGGCTTCCCTGTGAGCTCCCGAATGAAGATCCAAAAATGATGTTCGGTGTCCTTGAGGTCGTCGACAATGACATCCTTACTGCTGCCAAACTCGTCCAAACTGCAGCTCGATCCAGTGGAAAGGAGAGGAGGAATTCCACCGCACCCTCTCACTCTCGATCTCTCGCTCCCCACGGAGGAAGATGGGTTCTTCTAACCCTTGCTGTTGCCCACTGATTGCTCGCTGGAAAGGGAGGAACCCTATCGGAGTGTCATTCTCTGAAATTGGGGAAGAAAGGGCAGGCGATAGCACATTGCCCATCCCCATTCCAAGTCTTCCTAAGTCACCGCACCATTTTAAGTATAACGACAAGTTAATAACTTTATGAATTTGGAGACCGTCATTATTGCCTCTCATTTATGTGTGGGGGCTTCAATGCCTGTCAATATAGGAGCTGAGATTATTAGAGGCTCAAAATCATCTTATGTTATCTATTATATATACCTTAAAAGGTTGCCAAGTAGTTTGTAAAGAGACATCCTAAATTACTACAACATTTTTGGGAATAGAAAAATGTACGTCAACATCATTGCCACATGTGAATGGATAAGATAACTTAAGTTATGAGATTATATAAGAATACAAGGAATGGAAAAGTATGTGTGTATACCTCAAAATTATGGCAGGATCTTAAATGTAGGCAGTGTGTCGTCCCTGGCATTTCGTGGGTCTTAGGAAAAAGAAAAAATATAGATCCTTATAAAAATTTTCAATGAACAATGTGCCCTTATATAATTCCAATAAATTTTGAACTTTAGCATTGAGTTGTTCACTGAAAAATCAATTCTATAAGGGCTCATTTTTTCATGAGTTATATCATCGAAAAATTTGATTCCACAAAAGCTCATTTTTCAGTTAGTTGTTTTACTAAAAATTTGATTCTACAAGGCCTTATTAGGATATATACTATTTTTTCTAAACTAAAGGCGGAATACATGTAAAAATGGGTCTCTCAAATTGATAGATCATGGGTCATTGCGCTCGTAAACTACCCTCAAGGACTACTTGAAATCATGCTATAAAAATTACAAAACTTGAAATAAAATTGAAGGATATTCCAGATCCTACCATAAACATTTGGATCATGCCATAAATCAATTTCAAAATCATGTGGTAAATTTATAAATAATCACAATGTGAGAAAAAGCTTTGTTGTTGTTGTGTTAAAATCACATATCTAAAATGTCTTATTAAAAGCTTTCCTGTGGAAGTATATATATGATGGAATAGGATCTTCTGCTGTACAGGGGAATGCAACAGACGTGCTGGAATCTTTTTTATTTAGATTCCAAAATCCAACCTTATAGATTGAATCTTAGATTATTGCTCTACATATATATCCTCCAAATTTCGCTTAAATCCGAGATTATTTACTACTTATCTTAATGGTTGAAGATTCAGATCTTTTTAAAATGGAGTTTAAGTTTATTGGATCTTGACCGATTGTTTGATCATTCTTTATTAAATGGAGTTTAAGTTGCTTAGATCTTGACCGATTGTTTGATCATTAAAATAAAACAGCAAATAATCTCATATTTCAGCGAAATTTGGAGGATACGTAGAGCATTAATATAAGATTCAATCTACCAGATTGGATTTTAGAATCTACATCACAAAAAATTTATGCAATCCCCTCCAGGGACTCTACGGATCCTCCCTCGTATATGACAGCCCTTCACATGGAAGTCAACACTTGATTAAGTTTGTGAACAACGATTTTTCCACGCATAAACATTGAAGGATTGAAGGCATACCTCATTTGGAATCGATGGTCGCATCGATCACGTCGTCGTTCAAAGTTCAAACACGTGCAATTTCGTAATAAATCTTCTCAAGTTTTTTACTACAAATAAAATGCTTGTGCCCACCTTTCAAAAAAAAAAACTTATGCCCATGCGTGGCGTCTAAGCATGAGATGGATGTGGATCTACGACTTCTACCTCTTCTACAACTCCAGCAGTTAGGGCTGATGTATGCTTGGTCTGACTTTTTGATCACACTTCATCTCTATTTAAGCTCCCCACTTCCATAACGGCGTATCCTCATCTTCGCTTCCATACATAGCCAACATGAAGGCCTTGACCTTCGTATTACTCGTGGCTTACGCCTCGTGGCTCATCTCCATCGCCTCCTACGCGGAGCAGTGCGGCAGCCAAGCAGGCGGAGCTCTCTGCCCAAACAACCTCTGCTGTAGCAAATGGGGATACTGCGGCTCTACTTCCGACTACTGCGGCACCGACTGCCAGAGCCAGTGCCCTTCATCCCCTAGTTCTGGAGCTCAGTGCGGCAGCCAAGCTGGAGGAGCACTCTGCCCGAACAACCTCTGTTGCAGCAAATGGGGCTACTGCGGCTCCACCTCCGACTACTGCGGCCTCGACTGCCAAAGCCAGTGCTCCGCACCCCCTAGTTCGGGCGGAGGCATCGGGGACGTGGCCTCGCTCATTAGTGAATCCCTGTTCAACCAACTGCTTCTCCACCGTGACGATGCGGCGTTCCCCGCGAAGGGTTTCTACACTTACAACGCCTTCGTCACCGCTGCCAACGCGTTCAGCAACTTCGCGGCGAGCGGGGACGCGGACACCAGGAAGAGGGAGATCGCCGCCTTCTTGGCTCAGACGTCCCACGAGACCACCGGTACGTTTTCTTCCAATCTATCAAAATCGAACCTGTGTTGACTTCATCTTGTTTGTGGTGACGAAGGTGGATGGTCAACGGCACCGGACGGACAATACTCGTGGGGTTATTGCTTCAAGGAGGAACAGAGAAATCCCGGCGACTACTGCGTAACGAGCTCGCAGTGGCCGTGCGCGTCGGGAAAGAAGTACTACGGCAGAGGACCCATCCAGATCTCTTAGTAAGATCAGATCAGATTAGATCCACATTAATATACCATAAAATATCATTAAACCCTAACGATACATGCTGGTAAAATGGTGCAGCAACTACAACTACGGTCCGGCAGGTGTCGCGATCGGATCCCCTCTTCTCAGCACCCCTGAGCTCGCGGCGTCCGACCCGGTCATCTCCTTCAAGACAGCCCTGTGGTTCTGGATGACGCCGCAGTCACCGAAGCCCTCCTGCCACGACGCCATCACCGGGGCGTGGATACCCTCGTCCGCGGACGTAGCCGCGGGAAGGCTGCCGGGCTACGGGGTGCTGACCAACATCATTAACGGAGGTCTGGAGTGCGGCCATGGCGCCGACAGTCGCGTGGCTGAAAGGATCGGATTCTACAAGAGGTACTGCGACATACTTGGTGTCACCTACGGCGACAACCTCGACTGCGGCAGCCAGAGACCCTTTGGCCAATAATGTACGATCGAGATCCTTCACATCGTGGGAGAGTGATTTCCGAGAATGGAGAGAGAGAAGAAAGTTTCTCCCATTCTGGGTATCATGTGAAAATATTTCCCGGTCAGGGTATATATCGGCAAATGGTTTGCCGCTCGCCCATGTGGCGCGGCAAACCATTTGCCGCGCTTACGTGGAAAGAGCGGTGAACCGTTTGCCGTGCACAGTGGCACGGTCGCCGAGGCGCGCGGTCTTCGGCGCAGACTGGCGCAGACGACGGGACCGCGCGCCAGAAGCGGTCGGCGACCCGCCCTGCACGGCAAATAGTTTGCCGTGCCGCGGCAAACCATTTGCCGCTGGGCGGCATATAAATAGCCCGCCCGAGCCCCCATTCCCCTCACGCATCCTCTCATCTCTTCTCTCATTCTCTCATTCTCTTCCTCCTTTGAAGATCCAACTTCTCCTCCTTCTAAGGTATGTTTTTTTTAATTATAATTTCTATAATTGTTAAGTAAAAATTGTAGATGTCTTTTATTTAAGTAGAAAATTATTTAGTTGTCATGAATTTTTTTTATTCGTTAAAATGAAATTTTAATTAGTTCTTCATAATTATTGATAGTTGTTTAGTTGTTACTAATTGTTGTCTTTAAGAAGATGTTCTTTTTTTCGAAATAAGTATTTAGTTCTTGATAGTTGTAGTATTCCATTTAACGCTAAGATTAGCTTAGAAATACATAATCGATGACATACATGCCCACATGCCCACATGATATTATTAGGAAAATATAAAATTAGAGTCACATTAAAAATGCCATACAATCCCCCCATGACACACACTAATATTAATATATTGTAGAGGCCATTAATTAAAGAAAATAATCTATTACTTATATAGGAAATTAATTAAAGTAATTATGTCGAAATTTAGATTTGTAACAAAGTAATTTATGTTTGTATTAAGTAATCCTTATTAGTAATAAATGATGTATATAATGTGTATTAGTATTAGTAAAATTAGAAATTAAATTATAGATATCATAACGTATTAATTGCTAAACCTATACGAATTATATTTTTAAATTAAATAATAATTGCTTAATAAAACATAACGTTTATATAATTGTATTTTTAATTGTTACATAATATTTATTATTAATATTTTAAAGTTACTCATAAATAAATACGAAATACACTAATAAAGTCTTACTTTAATTATATTATTTAATATAAAATCACATTTATAAAAATGTAATTTTTATTGTTACATAATATTTATTATTAATATCTTAAATTTAATCTTAAATAAAGACAATATAAAAATGTAAATTGTTAACTAAACAACATGTAAATGGTTAAGTAAACATGTAAGCTTGTTAACTAAACAACATGGAAGCTGAGGTTTGGGCGGGAATGGCAAATGGTTTGCCGTAGGCGGCAAACCATTTGCCGCTCTGTCCACGTGAGCACGGCAAATGGTTTGCCGCGCCACATGGGCGAGCGGCAAACCATTTGCCGATATATACCCAGTCCGGGAAATATTTTCACATGATACCCAGAATGGGAGAAACTTTCTTCTCTCTCTCCATTCTGGGAAATCACTCTCGTGGGATCCAAAAATATGGATGATTCAGTGACGCAGACATAGTTGTGAGAGCAACAGATCTGTGGATATTTAAATAATGATATTATCCAGGAATTGGGAAGTGACTGCATGAGCATGATTTCTTCCATGGTGTCCTATATTTTATTATCAAGAGTCTCTTGACATGGACAGCAAACTTAAAGTATAATAACGACCGTTGATGATTAAAATATACCTTAAACTTAGCTTACGATTGCCTGCGTCCCTTGATCTCTTCGTAAACTGGAATTGCCTTATAGATGAAAACTTCCTATATACTTCTTTCGTATTAAGAAGGGCACTAATCAGATATGGACGTAAATCATATTTTTTTCAGATGGAATATTCATCGAACACAAATCAAGTTTGAATAAGAAGGAAATATGAACATTGATCTAATAGAGACGGCATACAAATAATGATTGAACAAAGATTAATTAGTAAAAGCATGAATTAAGACAGCATTAATATATAGGCCGGGCATGATAAAAAAAGGTTTAAGATGTGATGCCATATCATACTTAAATTTGTGTGTGCATTTTTCTTCAAAAATGCAGTCATATCGGATGTTTGCGATGTTCTCGGCATCCATATTTTTGGTAAAAGCGTTACAGAACAAGAGAGACACAGATATGATTGGATAGCGAGGGAGACAACAACTCCTTAACTGAAATTGGGAGGCAGAACACATCCTCCTTATGTAATGGCAAGGGCGACATGCTTGAAGGATGGAGGACAAGACTGCAATGTCACAACCAAGGCCGGCCGTGGAGTTGTTTGGAAGTGCAACGGTACAAGATTCATGAACTTTAAGGGTCTCATTTTCCAGCATGTTGAAAAATCTTAAAAATAGGCTCTTTAGATCTCCATCTACTTCAACATTTCTATTGCCAGATCCCTACGGAAAAGATGTTTGCTCTTCCCATGAAATTCTCTACTCAACGGCCATATTTTATCTTTTCAAGCAATACTTAATTTAATTCATCACCCTCTCTCTTTCTCGATAACTTTGTTGTTGTGTTCTCTTGATCTCTCCGTCCCCAAAATTTGAATGGGAACAGCAGTGGTCAAGTTGATCTCTCTCACCCAAAAATTTGAAAGGGATGAACGACACTGTTCAAGTGCAGGTGCCTGTCGTTGCTAAGGGGGTTGCGGATTGGGAGGGGGGAATTCTTTGGGGTGCTTTGCACTTTCTATGATCCGGTAATTTTATTATTATTATTATTATTATTATTATTATTATTATGTTATCATATTTTTTAAATCTTCTATTTTTTACTTGTTTTGCCGTTCGGAATTCTTTTAAGTTTCTGGGACTGCGACTTTCCATAGAGATTTATTGTTAACCAATAGCGGGACACACATGCATTGTACATCGAGGAGCAAATTTTATAGCATCGGACGGATTGTTAATTGAGATTCAACGCGGCTAATTGCAAGTGAATTAATTAAGATCGACGTTATGTGATTATCAGCAATGGATGGAAGATGTGTGATTTTTTATTTAATATGTCTCCTATATTTTTCAGTATGCTGCTAAAATCGAGATAGATTGTAATAAGTTTAAATAATATAAAACATATATTTCATTGGGAAACGAACAGATACCGCTCTTATTTTCGTGGTGAAATACATATAGATACAAGATAACGAGGCGTGTGCTATATTGAACTATATATATATATATATATATATCATCTATGTATTCATAAAATAAGAGCGAGTTCAAATCCCACATAATTATTGCATTTTCCTATAGCTTAATGACTTTAGGCCATTATTTTCCTTCTTCCAAAGAGATAATGAAAACAATAACAGAGAATATAATGTTGTGAGTGTTGCAATTGTACATTGAAGATTAATTGAAGGGAGAAAGTTGTTTGGATAGTAAATAATTCGCTTAAGAATGATTTTATCTAGTGAGGTATTTATTCGGTAGTAATTAGGGTTGGGCATTGGGCTGGGCCGGCCCAAAACCCGACCCATATAACCTGACCCAAACCCGAACTCGAAATTTAATGGGCGGGGCGTGGACCCTAAAATGAACCCATATTGATTATCGGGCCGGGTTTGGGCCTGAGAAGGCCCAAACCCATTAGCCCGATAGCCCGACCCATTCTAAAGCAAGTATATTCATATCTAGTACGGTATAATTATATCAATTATATTCATGTTCATTCCAAATACCATGTTCTAACTTTAATATCCTTATTCGAGTGTAGAATAAATGCTTAAACACATTAATAATCATATTCATTAGTGGATTGAGGATATTATTACATAAATATAAAAGATTATTACATTAATATGCAAGAATGGAATTTGTTTCCTCAAGTGTTACAGCATGTACAACTGTAAGTAGCCAATCTGTATTGGGTCATAGTGCCCGCATCTACAATAGAATATGTAATGGTGAATTGAATGGTGGTTTAAGTCGCCATATTTTTACCACATTTGTATTTTCAACATACAACTAATGTTAAAATCACAAATTAGTTAGCATGCTTTATAGTTTTAAACATGCACACATGCATAAGAAACAACCACACAAATGCAAGAAGAATGGGAGACGTGATATTGATATACATAGGTGTTAAATTGGGCCGGCCCGACCCGAATCCGACCCATTTTGTTTGGGCCGGGTTTGGGCTTGGGCCTAATTTTTGAAAATAAAATGGGCCTAGGCCCGACCCGTTAGCCCATATTCTAAAATGGGCTTGGGCCGGGCCAAGGCGAACCCGGCCCGAGCCCGACTCATGCCCAACCCTAGTAGTAATAATGTGAATCTCGTGGTAATATCAGGGTCTATGAGGGTAGTTTACAAGTGCAATGGGCCAATGGCTCAGGGTTCCATCAACTTTATGGGTCCATTTTTACATGTACTCAACCTTTAATTTAGAAAAAAAATTATATGTCCTAACGATGCCATGTAGAATCAATTTTTTAGTAAAACAACTCACCGAAAAATGAGCAATCGAATTTTTCGATGAAACAATTTGTTAAAAAATGAGCTCTTATGGAATCGATCTTTTGATGAAAGAACTCGTCAAAAAATGAGCCATTATAGAATCGAAATTTCAGTGAACAACTCAATACTAAAGTCATGGAATTATATAAGGGCACATTGTTCATCGACATTTATAAAGGCCCATTTTTTTCTCTTTTACCGAAGTCCCATGAATGTCAGGGACTGCACTGGTCACCACGTTGGTGTGGAGGTCAGACTTTGGAGGCCAAGGAGCGGAAGAGGGTATTATAGCATGAGGATGAAGGATTTTCTTAGGTTGAGGAATAAAGAAAAGAGATAAGATATTAGGAAGAGGATAAGGAGGAATAATGATGTCATGTTTGATAGGATTATTAGACAACAAGGTCCGTTCTGTCATCTTGCAATTTTCTCTTGGGTGAGGTTTTCTATTGTATTGTTGCCATATAAGTTGCTCCATTGGTGGTTTATTCCCTGGAGTTAGTGCATTGTCCTAGAGCTGTTCAATCTTAGGAGTTGCTCGTATTATTAGTTCTGTTGTTTTGCACTATTCGTGTTTTGCATCGTCACCGTGTTGGTAGATTGCAGTATTATCTTTGTTGGCGTAGGTCGTTTCACTCATTATTACTATGGTATCCAACTCGGACGATGTAAAATATGGGTTAGGCAGGGGGCTTCGAAATTCTCACATTTCTTAAATCAGTTGGGCTCAGCCCGAACCCAAATGAACCTGCCGAGATCCGACCCGACCTGGACACTTCATCTTTTTTCTCGATGATGCGTCCTGTCGGTATCCCCGCATCCAGCTGCATCCTCGCTATGCCAATCTACATTGGTATTGGTATCAACTAAAGTGATGGTAAATTCAAATAAGATATGCTAGAATTAGGTCAGATCGAGCCCAATGCTCCACCCTAAGTATCTAGATACGTGTGTATGCATTTATCTAGGTTATACCAAACCCTTGAGATCGAGGATGAGACACAACATGCAAGGATGAGTATATAAATCTATGTATATATGCATGTATGTTTCGATATGCATACATAAGGATTTTATCCATGGGCGGACCCACATTTTGAGTATGGGGGGCACACAGTGCCACCCCTAACTTCTCAAATTCCTTTTATTCCCCTCCCACGTGACAATACCGCATCCCAACAATTCGCCTCCCCTCTCGAGTCCCTGATAGGAGCATGTCTCAACACCATACACCTCGTGCTCTCTCACGGTCCCATCTCTCTCTCTCTCTCTCTCTCTCTCTCTCTCTCTCCATTTGTGCCAAATAGGGGTTAGAACCACGTCCTTGCAATCGCAGCTCCCTTGTAACCTCATTATCATCCAATCCAAGTCTCCAACTTCAATGCATCCATCCATAATACAATATCTCCATTCTTCGTAGGTGTATATGTGTATGTTTGAGAAAAAAAGCATACATCATTTTACTATTTGGGCGATGCAATCAGAAGCAAAATTTTTTACCAAACACGTACTTTAATGTAGTAGTTGTTATTTTGATGCTTTCGAATTGTTTAATTTCCATGAATTTTGTAACTACTTTATGTCATATTTGGATTATTTTCATGAATTTAACGCATGATTTTCAAATCATGATTTAAAAAAGAAGAGGTTAATTAATGATTTGAGATCTTATCTCCTTTTCACTACCACAAGTTTTTATATGCAAAACATCTCTTTATATGTCTCTGTACACATGTATATTTATATTGATTTATTTTTTCTTGTAATCTTATTTATTTATTTTCTATTTGCCAGTGTGTCCTGCCTAGCTTGTAATCCTAGGCCTTCCATTGTTTTTATCCAATGAGCCATGTGCCCATTAGTGTTGTGATGAGCACGCGGCCATTAGTTTTGATCGCATCGATCCTATTTCTTCTCATCCTTTCTTATTTTAACGCTGATCTATCCTAAAAAAACTCCCTTTAGCTTCTTCTCGTGATTTGTTTTCTTTTTGAAAAGTAACAAATGATTTTATTTCCATTTTAATATACGTACAATTTCTTATTTATTACAGAGGCCTATTCTAGTATTATTAGCATTGCACTTCTTAGTTATGTATTTAATTTATTTACTTATAATAAATTTTATGTTACCATTGCTAACACAAAAAGTTAGTACTCACGATTTTCTTATAGATATACTATGTTACTGATGCAGTTTCTTTTTTACTGAGAAGGCTCATAGTTTATTAATGATTATGGAAGTGATACTGATCATGTGTTTAATTTGAATAATAAGTTTGTGTTACTTACATTTAAATGTTATATAATATAAGTGTCTCTTTATATTACTGCTTACTATTAAATTCTTGCTTATGTTTTTATATTTAATTCAATAACAATCTTATACATTTTCATTAATATTTGATACTATCTCAAACAACATTTGCAATTATATCAATAACATGTTTGATTATTTCAGTAACACTCATTTACATTACTTCAGTAACATTGATACTTTTACAAGTAATTTTTTGCAAATATAATAGTAACATCTTAAATTATTTCTGTAACACTCCTTTTACATTACTTCTATAACCAGGTGGAGCATTGGGCTCGACCCAGCCCAATCCGGGAAAGCCCGGTCCGAGACTACCAATTTTATGTGAGCCTAGGGTCGGGTTGAGGCTTGCTTTTTTTAGCAAATCGAGGACTCGGGTCCGACCCAAGGCCCGCGGGATTGGGCTCGAGTTCGGGTCGGACTCGAGTTCAGGCCGGGCTCAGCCCACACTTTTTTTGATTCCATGAAGTTGCACTTTGATTCCAATTAATTGTTATGGATATAATTCATCTATAACGTATGAATATTTGATGTGTTATTACGATATAATATTACTATTCATGGATAAAGTAAATATTGGATGTATTGTGACTATAAATTCATATCCTCTAATTTGGTTCTAATATGATATTTTGAAAAATGAGGGCCCGAGCCCGGCCCAGTTGTACTTCGGGTTCGAATCCGGCCCGGCCCAAGCATGATATTTTTGAAAAATGAGGACCCGAGCCTGACCCATTTGTACATCAGGTTCGGATCGGGCCCGAGCTTTTGCGGGCCGGGTCGGGGTCGAGTTTGGGCCGACCCGATCCAATGCTCCAACCTATTTATAACGCTTGATAATATTTCATGTAATACTTTGCATTTTCATCAGTAACATCTTAAATGAATTGAGTAACAATTTATTCAGTAATACATAAATTTTTCAACATTAGATTCCGTACTCGATTTTATGTCAATCATAGAATTACATAATCCTCTTTCCAAGACCGTATTTCTATTTTAGTAATACTTTTAGTTCTATTTTTTATTTTCGTAAACCATGTTGCCTTTATTCTTTCCTGAAACATATTACTATTTTTTTGAGTTTCATTGTGTTGGTGATTGGAATCAGAGGCTCATTACAACTCCAATGGTCACATGGCGTGTTGGATAAAATCCACACACACGTACATGAGGGTAGGGGGGATGCTTCTGACAGGACATGGTCTTTCCCGAGTTCAGGAAAGTCGCCCCCATTTTATGAAATACTCTGACATTTTTTGTAAAATAGGTAAATATTTTGTATTAAAGCAGTACATTTTAAAATACAAAACTACACATTGTATTTTTTTACTAAAACAAGCATCAAAATTGTACATTATAATACAAGTTGTTTTCTTATTTTAGAAAAATGCTAGTAATTTTTACAAAAAGGGGTGGTCTTCTAGAACTCATGAGACCATGTCCTATTCAATGTATCTCCTATATATGTTGTGTTTATGTGTCTATATTTTATATATTTATATATATATATAGAAGCGATCTTATGAGGGCAAAAAACCGTGAGAGCATGAGAGCAGTGATTCTGAAATATATATATAGGAGTGATCCAGAATCAATACTCTCATGCTCTCATAGGTTTTGTACTCATAGGATCAACCCCCCCCCTCTCTATATATATAGGGCTTATCCAATGCGCACAGGGCCCATTTGTGTTTTGGTGAGCACCAAACATGGGCTCGTCACGTGTACATGTTGATTCCATTTGGTATGTGACGGTATTAATAACTATATTTCTAATTATAGGCTACCACGAATTTAACAATGACTATATTTCTAATTATACAGTGTCCTTAAAAAAAGGGATGACGGTTTTGGAATGAAAAGATTCAAATAAATGATTTCGTGTGGATTATTATGATCCAAACGACTGGATAGTAACAAATATACTTTGGTCAAGTAAATGCTTGTTATGAGATCGGTAATATGAAGACAACGATCCGTAATTTTCATCCCAATAGTTAATATGTGCAGAACTTAGTAATACGTATACAATGGACAAGTAAATGTGTGTTGCGAGATCAGTAATAACATAACAAAGGATTAGTAATACCATTGTGTATGTAATGCGTATTGCATTCATTTATGTAATATTTCCCTTTTCATCAACGAAGCATTCTATTTAATTCACGAATTCGATTTTTCTTATGTGTATGTATTTAATAACTTCTTTTTAAAAATACTATTTCCATATTAATCGTATAGAAGGTGAATATGTTAATGATTATATGTTACTTTCTTACTTGAGCAATGTCTGTGACTTACAATGTACAGAAATCAGTAATTCATTCATGTTACTCAAGTAATACATATTCAGTTCTCAAGTAATTATTATTGTAAGATCAATAATTAATTGTTATTATTACATGTTACTGATTCTTTTTTATATCTTACTTGTATTCCTTACTTACTTATGTAGCTTATTAAATTACTTGTAATACGTCAAGTGTTGTTGAAAGCCACACATAAATTACTTAATTATTGTTATATGGTAAACATTCAAATTTCAAATGTTGTCTTCTAGTCCATTTAGATGATGTTGTTTTGCTCTCGCTCCTCGGCATAACAACAGCTTCTTCAAGACACCAAGTTGTTGCATTGTTCTGCAAGAAATAATAAGTTAATTGACCATTTAAAAATTAAAATATCAGGAAATTGGAAAAAATACACATTACTTACAAATTTTTCAATAACGTTTCAGGAAGATACTTGCTTCAGTACTATTTTATATCCGTGAATAGTAAGAATTGTATAAAGAATAGTAACTCAGCAATATACTCACTTCAGTAAGAATCATTCAATCAAAAATAACTTATAATGAATTGTTAGTAACGTTTGTTATATGATAAGTAATATAATATAGTTACTGACAGCCAGTAATGAAGTTACAATGTTACCAAAGTTACTTGTTATTATTATAAAGTTACTTCTACATGCAAAAAAGTTACTGTTGGATAATATAAATATTACTTGTTATATATGTAAGTTATTAAAATACTAGTAATGGTTTACAATGTTACCAAAGCGTATATTAAATGTTACTGGTCATTATCCGATAGTTACTAGTACAAGTTATATGGAATTTCTTACTAACATATATATAAAACTTACTGATACATGTAATAAAAGTTACTCAAAGCCAACAATAAAGTTACAAATTTACTGTAACTTTTTATTATATGAAATCAAAATACCTTCGATAAAAAAATCAATTAGGAATACAAACCGTGTATCAAAACGAATAAAAATCGATATTATGAATACAACTTTCTCATATTTCGATCATACTTCTCAAATAAACATTGCTCACGATAAAATATGCAGTATTCATAAAAAATTACTGAATTCATCATCCCGTTGTTTTGATCCCGAAACAAACATTGCTTAAAAATTAAATATCATTAAAACAACGAAATTATGATATAAATAATCGATTAAATCATGAAATCGAATCACATACCTCACATCTTGCGTTGAAACAAAAGAAATGCCTTGCGTTGGAATGAAACGGTAGATTTTAGCAATCATATGCACACGCCTTCCACTTTCCAGAAATGTAAAGCTATTTTTAGCAATGTTTTAATTTCCATTTTTGTTTTATTTCCATACGAAAATCGGTTCCTATTTTTTTGGGATTGAATCTTGTCGATGGACGGCTAGGATTGGGTGCTCATCCCAACTCAAATGGGCAGAGCTCAATGGATAAATTCCCTATATATATATATATATATATAGGAGTGATCCTATGAGTGCAAAAAATTGTGAGAGCATGAGAGGATTGATTCTGGACCGCATGATTCTGTTTTCTCTCTCCTGATCTTCTCTCTCATGGGTGAATCATGTGGTACAGAATCATCCCTCTCATGCTGTCACAACTTTTTGCTCTCATAGCATCACTATCTCTCTATCTCTCTCTATCTCTCTCTCTCTATATATATATATAGTGTATATATATATATATGGGGATGGGGAAGCTGCACTAACGGGTGAAGGGAACTAGCTGCACCCGATGATTTTTTCATTGTTTTTTTAATATTTAAAATGCAACCTAGGGGAATTTAAATCATCATATATGACCATGGTCTCATGCCAAATTTAACGTAATTCGACAGTTCTATCATATCCATCAAAACTATCAAACTTACGGTTTTGGAGTTGTTGAAATTGACATCGTATAGATTGACGAGTTAGAAATGTCTGTATTTCACGAATTTTGAAACACATATTGAACTCACTAAAAACTTATGAAAAAGTGGTCTGGTGTATCTACATGGTTGCACTTGTTGGTGTAGCTTCCCCTCTCTCTCTCTCTCTCTCTATATATATATATATATATGTGTGTGTGTGTGTGTGTGTGTGTGTGTGTGTATATATATGTATGTATGTATATATATATATATATATATGTATATGTATATATAGGGATTGGGGATTCTAAACCCAGGTGTAGGTAACTTTCCTACACCCACCTCTTTTTCTATCAATTTTTTTTATTTTTTTTAAATGGATCCTGGAGGGATTTACCTATGATATTAAGTAGAATATGTGTTTCAAATTTCGCGTAAAACATACATTCCTAACATGTCCATCAGACAGGGTCGATTTCAACAAATCTGAAACCATTAAAATTTGATTGTCTTGATGGATAAGTTAGAAGTTTCAAAATAAGTTGAAATTTGAATGACATGACGATGACAGATAGTGATCTGAATTCCCCAAGGATCCATTTCAAACAAATTTAAAAATTTGAGAGAAAAAAGGGCTGGTGTAGGAAAGTTACCTACACCTGGGTTTACGATCCCTTTTCCCATATATATATATATATATATATATATATATATATATATATATAGAGGAGTGATCCTATGAGATGAGATTTTGTGAGATGGTGAGATGGGACATTCTGGACCACAAGTTGCTGTATTCTCTCTCCTGCCTTTCTCTCTCCTGGTTGGAACTAGTGGTCCAGAATGCCCCATCTCACCATCTCACCAAAATCCCATCTCATAGGATCGCCCCTCTATATATATATATATATATATATATATATATATATATACAAACACACACACACACACATATATATACACACATATATATATACATATATATGGGTAAAATGGGGCTGCCCCTAGGGGGTAGCTAACTTAGCTACCCCCACCCCATTTTCTCCATGTTTTTATTTTTTTTTTTGAAAATTTCTTCCATGAATATTCATCACTATATCCCTATATCGTGTCATTAAAATTTCGTGTGAAACAGAGACTCCTTCGGCCTCCATCCAGACAGTCATTTTTTTAACGGTAACAGGATTTTTTAAATCAACCCCGTTTGGATGGAGGTCGTAGGAGTCTCTGTTTCGCATGAAATTTGAATGACATAATATAGGGATTTAATAATGAATTTACACGGTTTTAGATTTCAAAAAAATAAAAAAAAATTGTGAAAAAGGGGTGGGGGGAGCTAAGTTAGCTCCCCCTAGGGGGCATACACATTTTACCCTATATATATATATATATAGAGGAAAGGGAGCCTACTTTGTGAAGTAGGTAACTTACCTACTTCACATTTCACTTTTTGCAAATTTTTTTAATTTTTTTCAAAAATACCACCATGGGTTTTCATAATTATATCTCTCTAATATGTCATTCAAATTTCATCAGAAACAGAGACTCCTACGGCCTCCATCCAGACAAACATTTTTTAACGGTCACAGATTTGCTGTATTTTCCATGTTCTGGATGAAGGCCGTAGGAGTCTCCGTTTCTAATGAAATTTGAATGATATATTAGAGGGGTATAATTATGAAAATCCACGGTGGTATTTTTGAAAAAAAATAAAAAAATTTACAAAAAGTGAAATGTGAAGTAGGTAAGTTACCTACTTCACAAAGTAGGCTCCCTTTCCTCATATATATATATGGGTAAAATGTGTATGCCCCCTAGGGGGAGCTAACTTAGCTCCCCCCGCCCTTTTTTGACATAATTTTTTTTATTTTTTTGAAATCTAAAACCGTGTAAATTCATTATTAAATCCTTATATTATGCTATTAAAATTTCGTGTGAAACAAAGACTCCTACGACCTCCATCCAAACGGGGTCGATTTAAAAAATCCTGTTACCGTTAAAAAAATGACTGTCAGGATGGAGGCCGTAGGAGTCTCTGTTTCACACGAAATTTTAATGACACAATAAAGGGATATAGTGATGAATATTCATGGAAGAAATTTAAAAATAAAATTGAAAACATGGAGAAAATGGGGCGGGGGTAGCTAAGTTAGCTACCCCCTGGGGGCAGCCCCATTTTACCCTATATATATATAGGAGGCCTTTCAAATAGGATGCAATCTTTCCTGAGTTAAGGAAGGTCGCCCCTTTTTTTGTATAAAACATGGCACTTTAGTAGAATACGTGTATAGTTTGCATTATAGGTGCACGTTATAAATACAAAGCCGCATACAAAACTGCGCATTATAATACAAACATTAAAACTGCACATTATAATACAAAACTGTATATGTATTCTGCTAAAGTCATCCTGTTTTATACAAAAAAGGGCTGGCATTCCTTAGCTTAGGAAGGACTGCATCCTATTTGAAAGAAATCATATATATATATATATATATTTATATATATATATATATTTATATATAGGAAAAAATGGGGCTGCCCCCGCCCCATTTTTCGGCCTCTTTTTTATTTTTTTTTTGAAAAATAAAATCATGTATATTCATCCATATATCCCTCCTATATGCCATTCGAATTTCGTCAGAAACAGAGACTCCTACGGCCTCCATCTCGATGATATCGATTTAAAAAAATCTTGTTACCGTTAAAAAATTACTGTCCGGATGGAGGCCGTAGGAGTCTCTGTTTCTGACGAAATTCGAATGGTATATAGGAGGGATATAGGGATGAATGTACATGGTGTTATTTTTCAAAAAAAAATAAAAAAATTGCCCAAATAAGGCGGGGGCAGCCATGTTGGCTGCCCCTAGGGGGCAGCCACATATGACCCTTATATATATGGGTAAAATGGGGCTGCCCTCAGGGGGTAGCTAACTTAGCTACCCCCGCCCCATTTTCTCCATATTTTTATTTTTTTTTGAAAATTTCTTTCATGAATATTCATCACTATATCCCTATATTGTGTCATTAAAATTTCGTGTGAAACAGAGACTCCTACGGCCTCCATCCAGACAGTCATTTTTTTAACGGTAACAGGATTTTTTAAATCGACCCCGTTTGGATGGAGGTAGGGGTGCTAATCGAATCGAATACATTCGAATCCACCTAGATTCAGATTCAATTCATTATGAAATTTTCGAATCCGAATTCGAATCGAATTTTAAACGAATTTCTAATCTAAATTCAAATTCAATTCGTTTGGAGTTTCGAATATTCAAATTCGATTCATTTTATATCGAATCATTATTTTTTTATCATTTTACTAATAAAAAACTATATTAATAAAATTCTAAGTTTAAAGAAATGAATAGAAGTTGTGATACTAATTTGTGAAAATTACTGAGATAAGAAAAAATTTAACATAAAAGATAAAATTCAATACATAATAAAAATTGCATAAAAATACCTCACTTTTGCCGTTCGTGCAAGTCTCTTGCAATCTCGTTTTCCCTTTTTTTTTGAAGCCACGTTTTCCCTTTTTGTACCTATAATGAATACAATATAAAGAAAAAATAATTAGATTAGACTTATTTAATACGATATACATTATTGATGAATTATTGAACGCATTATGACTACCTTGAATGTTCTTTGTTTCTTATCTCCTGAATCTCGCATGATACAATATCGTTCTCTATGATTTTTTAAATGAGAAGTGGTTCCACTTTGCATAACCTTGAATGTTTTCTTGCAATCAATGCATTTCCACCTTTCAACTAATACTCCACCAATTTTCACATTCTCTTTGGTAAATGACTGGTAAACCATTGATCTTTTCTTTCTGTCACTCTTAATAGTTATTTCAGGACTCAATTTTTCTATTCTTTCATCCTCTTCTTCCATTTTTTCATGAATACCATCGTCATGCTCAATAACCCTCTCATGGACACTATCTTGAGAAGATGGAATGCTGGAATTAGACTTCTAAAAATAAAATAGAAACACACACTCAAAACTATATTTTAAATTCAATATCAATCTCAAAATAAAGGATATAGATTAATAGATATACCTGTCCAAAATAATAACCTGAAGATTGTGTTTCACGTTTCTCTGAAAAATCCTCCATGTCTTCCATCTCATTCTGGCTTTTCTCCATGATATCTAAGACATAAAAGCATCAATAAATTCCATAAGTCCATAAAAAGATGACAAAGTGCACTTTACTTTTAACAAATTGTATACAAAGCAAAAAAATGCATACAGGAAGTTTGGCTAGGTAATAACAAAAAAATTGCATACTTAGGGCACAGCCGTACACGAGATTTGGGAAAGACGGCTGAACAGGAGGTCAGTCCGGGTCACTGCAGGGAGGGGAAGACGATGAGGCGTGGCTGCGTTTGGGCCGGTGAGCTGCGGACTGCGGTGGAGGGCGCGCGCGTGGTGGAGGGCCTGGAGCGCGCGTCGAGGCCTGGAGGCGTGCGTGGAGGGCGCGCAGGGCGTGCTGTGAGGGCCGGAGAGCTGCGGACTGCGGTGGAGGGCGCGCGCGTGGTGGAGGGCCGGGAGGTTGCAATGGAGGGGCGGTGAGCTGCGGACTGCGGTGGAGGCGCGCGTGGTGGAGGGCCTGGAGCGTGCGTCGAGGCCTGGAGGCGTGCGTGGAGGGCGCGCAGGGCGTGCGGTGGGGTGGGGTGGGGAGGGCGGCGAGGGGGATGAGGGAGGCGCGGGTTGGGGAGGGCGGCGAGGGAGATGAGTGCGCGGTGGAGAGCCGGTGAGGTCGCGAGCCGCGCGAGGTGGGTGGCCCGGTGGGGTGGGGAGGGCGGCGACGGGGATGAGGGAGGCGCGGGTTGGGGAGGGAGGGAGGCGCGGGTTGGGGAGGGAGGGAGGCGCGGGTTGGGTGGGAACTGGGAAGAGTGGGATGAGACGGGTAGGGTTTTTCCACGATTTCTTTAACTCCTGGAAAATTTACGACAATGTCCATATTTATTAATGGATCTTTTACTTATGGAAAATATCTCTCTAATCTCCTTTTATCAATAGAATAAATTATAGATACAAATAGGTGACAAAAACAAATAAGTAGATATTTGTAAGGTCCGTAAGGCTGCATCATATATGTAATACTTCATACTATATCATATATGTGTATATATATCGAATCGAATCGAATTGTTATCGAACGAATCCAAGTAAATTCAGATTCGATTCATTTGGGGATCGAATCCACAAGTTATATTCAAATTCAGTTCATTTGATTTCGAATCGAATTTTTTCCGAATTTTTATCGAACGAATCCGAATCGAATACGAATAATTCAGTTCAATTAGCAGCCCTAGATCATGGAGGTCGTAGGAGTCTCTGTTTCGCATAAAATTTGAATGACATAATATAGGAATTTAATAATGAATTTACACGGTTTTAGATTTCAAAAAAAATAAAAAATTATGAAAAAGGGGCGGGGGGAGCTAAGTTAGCTCCCCCTAGGGGGCATACACATTTTACCCTATATATATGGGTAAAATGGGGATGCCCCCAGGGAGTAGCCAACTTGGCTACTCCCACCCCTATTTTTCCGTCATTTTTTTATTTTTTTGGAAAATAAAATTTATATATTCATCACTATATCCCTCTCACATTCTATTAAAATTTCGTCAGAAACAGAGACTCCTACGCCCTCTATCCAGACGTCATTTTTTTAACGGTCGCATGATTTTTTAAATCGACCATGTTTGGATGGAGGCCGTAGGTGTCTCTGTTTCTGACGAAATTTTAATAAAATGTGAGAGGGATATAATGATGAATATACAAATTTTTATTTTCCAAAAAAATAAAAAAATGAGGGGAAAATAGGGATGGGAGTAGCCAAGTTTGGCTACTCCCATGGGGAAGCCACATTTACCTCTCTCTCTCTCTCTCTCTCTCTCTATATATATATATATATATATATATATATATCTGTGTGTGTGTGGAAAAAATGGGGCTGCCCCCGCCCCATTTTTTGTCAAATTTTTTATTTTTTTGAAAAATAACACCGTGTATATTGATCCCTATATCCCTCCTATATGTCATTCGAATTTCGTCAGAAATAGAAACTCCTACGGCCTCCATCGAGATGTTGTCGATTTAAAAAATTTTTTTACCGTTAAAAAATGATTGTCTGGATGGAGGCCGTAGGAGTCTCTGTTTCTGACGAAATTCGAATGGTATATAGGAGGGATATAGGGATGAATGTACATGGTGTTATTTTTCAAAAAAAATAAAAAATTTTGCCAAAATAAGGTGGGGCAGCCATGTTGGATGCCCCTAGGGGTAGCTACATATAACCATATATATATATATATATATATATATATATATATAGAGAGAGAGAGAGGAAAGGGAAGCTACAACATGATGTAGCTAACCTTAGCTACATCAGGGGCAATTTCATCCTCTTTTTTCTATTTTTTTCCAAAATTTCCACGATAGATTTTAATAACTATATCCCTCTAATATGTCATTCAAATTTTGTCGGAAATAGAGACTCCTACGGCCTTCATCCAGACAGTCATTTTTTAACGGTCACAGATTTGCTGTATTTTACCTATTCTGGATGGAGGCCGTAGGAGTCTCTATTTCTGACGAAATTTGAATGACATATTAGAGGGATATAGTTATGAAAATCCATCATCGAACTTTCGAAAAAAAATAAAAAAAGAGGACGAAATTACCCCTGATGTAGCTAAGGTTAGCTACATCATGATGTAGCTTCCCTTTCCTCATATATATATATATATATATATATATATATATATATATATATATATATATATATAGAGGAAAGGGAAGCTACAACATGATGTAGCTAACCTTAGCTACATCAGGGGCAATTTCATCCTCTTTTTTCTATTTTTTTCCAAAATTTCCACGATAGATTTTAATAACTATATCCCTCTAATATGTCATTCAAATTTTGTCGGAAATAGAGACTCCTACGGCCTTCATCCAGACAGTCATTTTTTAACGGTCACACATTTGCTGTATTTTACCTATTCTGGATGGAGGCCGTGGGAGTCTCTATTTCTGACGAAATTTGAATGACATATTAGAGGGATATAGTTATGAAAATCCATCATCGAACTTTCGAAAAAAAATAAAAAAAAGAGGACGAAATTACCCCTGATATAGCTAAGGTTAGCTACATCATGATGTAGCTTCCCTTTCCTCATATATATATATATATATATATATATATATATATATATATATATATATATATGGGTAAAATGGGGCTGCCCCCTGGGAGTAGCCATCTTGGCTACTCCCACCCCTATTTTTCCCTCACTTTTTTATTTCTTTGAAAAATAAAAATTTGTATGTTCATCACTATATCCCTCTAACATTCTATTAAAATTTCGTCAGAAATAGAGACTCCTAAGCCCTCCATCCAGACGTCATTTTTTTTAACGGTCGCAGGATTTTTTAAATCGACCTGTTTGGATGGAGGCCGTAGGAGTCTCTTTTTCTGATGAAATTTTAATAGAATGTTAGAGGGATATAATGATGAATTTACAAATTTTTATTTTTCAAAGAAATAAAAAAATAAGGGGAAAATAGGGGTGGGAGTAGCCAAGATGGCTACTCCCAGGGAGCAGCCCCATTTAACCATATATATATATATATATATATATAGGGCTTATCCAATGCGCACAGGGCTCATTAGCGTTTCAATGAGCACTCATTCTGGGCCATACACATGTATTAAATATAACTATATTTCTAATTATAGGCTACGACGTATTTAAAAAAATCCTATATTTCCTATTATACAACGTCCTTAAAAATTGGAAGACGGTTTTGGAAAGAAGCAATTCAAATAAATGATTCCACGCGGATCCAAACGCTATGATAGTAATAAATATTATTCGGTCAAGTAAATGCTTATTGTGAGATCAGTAATATCAAGACAATGATCAGTAATTTACATCCAAATAGTTACATTGTACATAATTTAGTAATATGTATAAAATGGTCAAGTAAATGTGTGTTGTGAGATCAGTAATAACATAACAAATGGTTAGTAATACCATTGTCGATGTAATGTGCATTGTATTAACAAATAGTTACTTTCTTACTTGAGCAATGCCCATGACTTACTGACCATTACCTTGTTATTACTGATCTCATAGTAGCTATTACTTGAGAATTGTACACATTACTGAACATGTGATATAAGATATGGATATATACATTACTGAGCACAAACAATAATTTACTTTATAACTGTATATATATTACTTGAGTATCATCTCTAAATTACTAAATTCTGTTCAAAGTAACGAAACGTATGAAAATTACTGACCATTTGTTATGGTTTTACTGACTTCACAACAAGCACTTACTTGTCCATTGTGTATATATTACTGAAATCTGCACCATGTAATAAAATGAATGTATTACTACCGTTGTTTGGATAATACTGACATCACAACAAGCACTTACTGTCCATTGTGTATATATTACTGAATCCTGCACCATGTAATACAATGAATGTAAAATACTGACCGTTGTTTTGGATATTACTGATCTCGCAACAACCATTTACTTGACTATTATATATATAGGAAAAAATGGGGCTGCCCCCTGGGGGCAGCCAACATGGCTGCCCCCGCCCCATTTTTCGGCGTTTTTTTTATTTTTTTTGAAAAATAAAACCATGTATATTCATCCATATATCCCTCCTACATGCCATTCAAATTTCGTCAGAAACAGAGACTCCTACGGCCTCCATCTCGATGGTATCGATTTAAAAAAATCCTGTTACCGTTAAAAAATTACTGTCCGGATGGAGGCCGTAGGAGTCTCTGTTTCTGACGAAATTCGAATGGTATATAGGAGGGATATAGGGATGAATGTAAATGGTGTTATTTTTCAAAAAAAAATAAAAAAATTTGCCCAAATAAGGCGGGGGCAGCCATGTTGGCTGCCCCTAGGGGGCAGCCACATATGACCCATATATATATTAGTATTTGGATCTCGATTTTCAGCAAGAAATAATCGATTCGAATGTTTTCTTTCCAAAACGATCTTCCTATTTTTTAGGACGCGATATAATTGGAATACCACTTATTATAAAATCACTTTGCATATTAATCTCCTCCAAAAACAACATCCTTAAATTGGTAATACACGTGTGTGACCAACAAATGGTGCGCACCGAAACGCTAATGAGCCCTGTACGCATTGGATAAAAATCATATATATATATATATATATATATATATATATATATATATATATTACGTTTGAAATGAGAGTGGGGCTCACCATCCCTATGGTGAACCATCCAAAATGATATTTGCCATGATCTTGGTTTTTAAATTTGAATTTTGTTTAATAACTCCGATTAACCAAATTAGACTTTTTTGGATTTGATATTTTCCTTTCATACTTGTATTAATTGATTTCCAATTTCCAAGTAATCAACGGATTGTGTTCAACTATACATTTGTAAACTCCAGCGAGTTTTTGTAAAATAAATTTTATATCTGTAAACTTCGTTAATAATTTTTAAATTTACATGATATTTAATAAAATATCTCCATTCTTACGTAATGTTTGTTTTGATTCTTTGTAAAATCCATGCTCATTTTTGTAAGTTCATCTCTATAGCATGTCACTTGTGCAATATTCACGCCCCATTTACATAAATTCATTCTCTCTTATGTAGATACACAAAAATATCAATCAAACATGTAAATTATGCATGACTGGCCTCCTCCTTCTCCTGGAGAAGCGTTGTAATCCTGAGATTTGTAGAAAAGAATCGGTGATTTGTAAAATAATCAATCTAAAATTTGTAAAACAATACGACATCTGTAAAAAAATATATGATGTACTACCTCCTCTGCCCATACCTCCTTTTCCACCGCACACCACTCCTCCAGGCCACACCCAAGAACACGAGTTGCAAGTGTCACTCCGCCGTGAGATCCCTAAAGCATTGTGCACCACCATGAAGCGCTTTGCCTCCACCGCATGCGTCCTCCTTTATGTGAGACTTCCAAACACAACACTTCCATCGCACCTCTGACGCACCTTCACATGAGCACGAGTTCGGAATTACGCCTCTACTGCACGCATAAAGATCCCTACTCATGTGTCGTTGTGCTTCTCTAAATCCGCGTGGATTCAACCACCACCATCCGGAGTGAGAGAGAGAAGGAGATAGCGATGAGAAGAGAGAGAGAGAGAGATTTAGAGCAATTGTGTACGTTTTCTACCATTTTTGGAGATGCGTGGTTGTCATATTCTATTTTTTTAGTGCGACAAATGACAAAAAATAGGTAAAATTAATATAGCTAATGTGTCGTAATCACAACCATGTGATTTAATATGAATGGATGAGATTGTGGGTTCACCATGATGGTATCTAGTTATAATATATGTATGTATGTATATGTGTATATATGGGTATATATGGATAAAATGGGGCTCTCCTTGCTTCCCTCATGTCTTTTTAAAAATTTTCTTATGCTATTTAAAAAAAATATAGGAGGATTAACTTATATTAATAAGATAAATATGTGATCCGGATTTCATGAAAAATGTTTACAACCTGTCTATTTGGAAGGGACCGATTTCAGCAATTTTGATACCATTAAAATTTGACAGGCTTGATGGATGGGATAGAAACCTCAAAATGAGTTTAATTTTAAATGAGAATATGTTGATATTAGGTGGTCTAAAATCTCCTAAGTGTTTCAAAAAATTAATGAAAGTTTGAAACAAAAAAGGAGGCATCGGAAGCTAACTCAACTCCCAGTGGGGGGTAGCCCCATTTTACCTATACACACATGATTAAATGAGGATGCCCCATGTGAGGTAGCCAAGATAACTACTCCCACCTTTATATATTATTTTTTTGTTGAATTGTTTAATGACACATGGGATTAAGTTAGATTAATAAGATTAATATGTGTTTTCAAATTTCATGAAAATATGCAATTCTAACCCATCCATATGGAAAGCAATGATCTCATCAATTATGAGACCATTAAATTTTGATATCCTTATTTTATTGTATGGGATAAGAGTCTCGAATTCAGTTAAATTTTGAATGAGAATATGTCAATACTATGTGATCTAAATTCCACAGGTAGCATTAATAAATAGAAAAGAATGGTTGATGTAGCTAACACAGCTATCCCACATGAGGTAGAGCTCCATTTTTTCCATATACGTAGCGTTAGATGAGGTTGTTAGTTGTTACACGTTGGTTGTTTGGACCAGAGCATTTTGATTCAAGTTTGGAATCTTGCAAATTGATCCAAATATCATCGATTTTTTATACGATGGATGGAAATTGAGTCTGAACAAAACATTCAGTGACTCGTGTAGTGGAAGATCATACTACACTGTGCAGATATGACGGCCAACACACATGGTATTTCGAAGGATGAGGTTGCTGGCACGGTTTACATTTTCAATGAAAGGTTCGTGATAGGTAATTGAGCTCTAGTTTCCGAGTACGACTGGATCAAAAGATGGTAACAGGTTGACAGATTCCCTATTCTAGGATCGAAGGATAAAAGCCGCAAAAGTTCACTTTGCTAAAGTAACAACGTGTAGAGGAGCTTGCAAATGATAAGGTTACATAATCAAGACATCAAGCACACTATGAAATTTACTTCACGGAAAATATTATTAAGATTATGATTTTTCTGTTGAGAAAATTAGAATCCTAATTTGTTAGCATAGGATTCCATATAATCCTCGAAGAAAATTGATTAGATTTGATCAAATCTAGGACTATAAGAAAAGAGAGATAGTCAACAAATACCACAAGAGATCATTGAAGAAGGGAGCAAATTGAGGAAGAGAGTTGTTCGTTTTCGTATATTTTCTTCTTCAATGGAAGTCGTGAAAAATGACAAACCATAGTTAATTAATTACATTATGTGCTTTCTTCTTCATATGCATCTGTGGTATGCATCCATTCACACCCAACAACACCGGCTTTGTTAAATGTATTGTCATTTTTATTTAACAGTTCTTAGGTAAATAAGACGAATGATTGAGATAACACAAAAAAGTCAAATATATAAAAATCCGTGTTCCAAAGGGCCTCATTCAATTATCACGCACTCATGTTAAGTCAAAGACTTATCCCTACCTCATTTAATTGTCATAACTGCTTAAGATATCAGAAGAAAAGATGGCATTCATTCCTATATTGAAATTTCATATATACAAAAAAAGCAGAATATCAACTTATTTTTGTCTGACTTGTTTTAGATTTCTCTACTCGCAACAAAATACTGACATAGCAGATTATTATACCCATTGTACGTTTTTTTTCTGTAAAGGGTACTGGTGTGGTCTGAATCATGGTTGACTGAAGGAGCCGAGAGTGTGGCGCGTCACGCAGAATCGCAGTACCTTCAATGAATGGACTTTGATGAACAGCCTGGAGAAATGGTGCAAAATAGAGCAGTTCACGACCAAGGCTGCAATCGATTTTATAAGGTCGATCAATAACCAGATACAATGACAGAGATGTTCAGAGTCTGAAACCTTCTAGGCGAGAACAATTGGATTGATTCATATTAGCCATAGAATTTGCATTCATAACTAATCCCATGAAAATCAGATAATGAAAAAATAAAATAAAATATTAAATGTTTAGCTTAACAAATCCTACAGATACTATCACCCAACCAGTAGATCAATAACCAATATAAACAGTAGAGACAAAAACAGATCAACAACCAATGGAAAAAAAATGAACTATGATTATTCATCGAGTCGATCTCCTCCTCAGCGGTAAGGAGCCATATTGACTCCTGAATCCTTGTACACTGGCGGTGTGGGAACACCGTCTGACTTGGCCTTGGAGAAGGAGATGTAGTACAGTTCAGTGAGGATGGCAGTAAAGAAGACGAAAGCAGCACCGGCAGCGAAGACACCCTTCCTGAGGGTTTCACAGGTGATATCATCACCTCCAACTATGCCGCGATATTTGGTGTGGTAAGCATTCCTCACCGAGCCAGCAAGGAGGCAGGCTTCTGCAATGATGAAGGTCAGCCTGAAGTAAAAGAAAATTTTACATGATTGCACTACCAATGCATGTTACCATATGACATACAGTTGCAAGAAAAACTTATTGTTAATTACAGATAGTTGTTTCATAAGAATAATTTACATTATGTTATTTTGTTTTAGTGGCCGATTCAGATGGAGGCTAAAAACAAGAACATTCAAATTAGGGGGTTATTACCCCTAAGTTTGATTTCGATTAGTCTAGTCACACAACTCATGCAAGGTCTGTTGCTATGTTTCAAGACAAAGTGACGAAAAACAAACATACATGGGCAAATCTTTATTAATTTAGCTCATTTCCTTCGAGGATTTTTACCACGTTTTGAGTTAGCTTTCGGGATACAGAAATCCATCTTATCAGAAGGAGAAAAACCATTTCAACATGGAATATACTCTTGAATCAGAGGACTTTTTTCTCAATTGCTTCTTAGCCCTCTTATAAGAACACCCCCAGCCTTTACAAAAGCTCAAACTACTATAAGAAAAAAAAAAAGTAAACGATCTTTAAAAGCTCACAACTTCAATGTAGGCTCCATGCTCCTTGCTGGGAAAAGTGAGAAGTTCCTGAACTACAATCCCCAATCAGATTGTGCTGCGCTAAACAACCAAGTTCGATGTCATCGGGATTCTAATATGTCCAAGGGGTCTTAATGACCAGTTTCCCCAACAGATCTAAAACCTTTCTCAGAAGTGCTCGTAGCTGGAAAAGAACCTCGGCCACCTTTAGTTAAGTTTTCATCTATATTATGATATGATGAACAAATTTCTAATTTCTTACTGAAACCCTCTCTTTATTGCCCACATAAAAAAATCGTATTTGAACATAAGATCCGTCCAATAGCCTTTAACTCAAAATCCTAGCTCCCACACTGGCACATGCCCATGCTCAAGATCCATCGCCTAACAAACTTCTCCCAAGATAGAGAGACCCAAACAAGACCGATCCACTTCTTCCCATTCACCCGGGTATAGCTGTAAGGCCACTTATGCTGCATTTGCAATAGAACAAATCCCCAACACTACCAACCCAATAGTTTCGACATTTGGTTTGCCAAGAGCGAACGGTTTGGGGCAATGGATCTAACAGCTAAAAACACTCGAAGAAACAGGTAACTTAACAGCTACAATGCCAAACTGCTGCCAAAACTGTTTGGTACTCCAATTCATCCCTACGCTGACTGCGGAACCGATTAAAATTGCAATTTTTCCACCTACCCACTTAGCACCAAGCCTTTAGACAAAACTCTGCTCAACTGAACCAACATAACACCAGATCCGGGCGAGAAACCACCAAATCCCTTACCAGGAAAGGAGGAACAGCAATAGAGCGCAGGTGCGAGATCCACCAGGGCGCAGGGACCTCCCGCAGCAGAAGCACCTGCTAACCGCCACGATCAAGACCTGGCTGAGCAGCAGGAACAGGAATGCCCCCACGCCGAACCCCGTCGCGATGTCAGAGTCGTAGACGCAGTAGCTGTACTTCTGTTCGCGATCCATCTGCAGCGTCGCCTGCAATTACGGGCAGAGAGTCGTGTGCGGCGTTGTATGCTGCGTGTATTCGATGAAGGGCTAGGAGATCTCATACCTTGCTGCGGCGCCGCTCGGAGCCGATGGCGAGGCCGAAGGCGATTTAGGTCGAAGAGGAAGATGGCGAGGATGACAAAGATGGAGGCCATCGGAGGGGGGAAGGAGGAGGAGATCTGAGGGAGGGAGAGGAGGAAGAGAAGTAGAGGAGGGAGTGAGGCGGACAGCGCAGCGGATTGGAGTTGGTGGGTGTTTTTTATAGCGTGGTCAGTAAAGAGGCGATAGTCGGTGAAGTGGAACTGTTGACCATTGGCCATCGCCGACCTCTTGTGGGTAAATTGCATACAACATCCTAATTGAGATACGTTTTGAGAAAAGAACCCACAAAAACACAACGCCGTAAAAAAAAGCCTTTTTTCACATTATTTTTTTTGTTATATTCAGATCTATATTTGATCATTTTAGGACTGGCTATCGAGCCCAACAAGCTGAGCCAGCCCTTGGTTCGGGCTCGGGCTCGATAAGGCTCGAGTCGAGCCCCTTATCGATCCCGAGCTCCTTATCGAGCTTGGTCTGACTCGAGCTCAGGTCGAGCTCGTTATACTTTTTGGCGGAAGAATGTTTTGTGTGGGTTCAAACACGAGACCTGCTCTATCAAAGATTGTGTTCCTTACCACTAGGCCACTATCCAAGTTGTGTATAAAATCTTAATTATAATATATATTGTAACATTATTTTCTTATAAAAATATATTAATTTTCTAATGCTTGGGCATGGACAAATGTGTAAGGGAATGAGATTTGAGAATTGAGTCATGACTTGTGACTCTTTGGAGGATTTAGGTGAGGGAAAACTGCAAAGGGATAATTTTATTTTGTTTGTATTATATATAAATATATAAGTAATATATGTATATATATTCATTATCGAGACCTTTATTGAGTTATCGAGCCGAGCGAGGCTCGGCTCGAACTCGGCTCATTAAGCTATCAAGACCAAAATTCTGTCTCGGACTCGGCTCCATAGCCAAATGAGCCGGACTCGCGAGCCCTTATCGAGCCGAATCCGAGCCTAACTCATCGAGTCGTGACTCAATAGCCAACCCTAATCATTCCTGAGTTTGAATCACGACTACGTTTTGCACAAGAGAACTTTTGAATACAATTTTTTATTTTACATTTTTATCTTCTGGAGGATTTTAATAACACTTTTACAGCTATTTTTTTTGCAACCACACTTGAACTAGGAGTGTCCTCAAGTTATTTCACAATAATGTCCTTTGGTTATTATATGTATTATTTGGTTATTGTATATACTCTCCGGTACTATGCTAATAGGAGAGTAATATTGTAATTTTAAAGAACAAAAAGGGTACACATATAATTGCAAAATACTTGGTTGTGTATTATGCTAATAGGAGGGTAATATTGTAAGTTTCAAGAACAAAAAGGGTACAAACGTAACTGCATAAAAAACAGAAAAAAAACTGAGGCGCAAGTGATATTATAAAAACTCAGAAGGGTAGAAGTTATTGTAGCAGTTTCTTTGGTAAGGGCATTCTATTTATTGTCCATCCAGTTGACTTTTCCTTTTTTTTAAGAAAAAAGGGCCTTAATCGTATAGATGAGTGCTCAAAAATTTCACCATTAATCACAAAAAATGTACACGCCTGCAAACAGGTCAAGCAAATAAAAGAAATTACAAATTCCACCATTCCGCTAACGATCGAGCATGCGCAACAATGTTCCCTCCGTAACACCGCTCCTGACGGTAGAGGTGCACGTGGGTCGGATTGGATCGGATTTTGGATTAATCCATGTCCAATCCACACAAAACGGATTTTTTATTTTTCCAGTCCAATCCAACCCATTAAACATGCAAATCCAATCCAATCCACCAGATTACGGATTGGATCGGATTAGTTCACATTTTTAATGCTCACCCAATCTATGATTAAGTTTTTAGCATAGTCGAACTCGACGTTCGAATCATGGTTTTAAATTTGAGATTATGTATAAAATGTAAAGAAAAGAATAGTTAATTTTTGGAAAGCAACTTGACTTAATTTTTTTGAAAAGCAAAAACATATATGCTTGTTATGAATTTATTACAACCGATCATTGTATAACTAAATAAAAATAACATACTTGTGATCCGTAGAAATCATAAAAGAATCATATTGACTTTGAATAAAATTGCAAGTTTGTATATATCAAATAGGAACTACAACTAGATAACTGCGCATGCGCAAGGAAGACCTGGTTGCGCATGCGCACAACTAGGACAAGGACAACATCCGGTGGAGATATGTGTGCACCTGAGGGTGGAGATGTGTGTGGCGCGGGTGAGTGTTTTGTTTGTAATGGAACCCGAGTGGGTTTAGGTTTATGTATAATTGTTTTTAGAAGTTTGTTTCGTTTGAAAAATTGGAAGGGCCTAAAGGACATTGTGGGTAGGTATTACTTTTTTCTAAACCAACTAGTAGGGTAAGATAAGGGCTTTTACGGCAAGTTGTGTGTAGTAAAACTTGAATTGGAATACGTTTAAGTTATAAAGAGACTAGCTTGGATATTTACACATAGCTTTCACATAAAATGTAATATAATAATATGCTTTATTGAGAATAAATAAAGTAGTATATATTATTTATTAACCAATTAACGGATTGGATTTTGACAATAATCCGATCCGATCCATAAATGAACGGATTTGTAAAATTCCAGTCTGATCCGATCCATTAAACTTATAAATCCAAACCGATCCAATCCAATGACAACGGATTGGATTGGATTACGGATTTTATCTAATCCATGTGTACCCCTACCTGACGGAATATCACACCATTCCTGGCAAGCCAGATCGCCCAAATCATCGACAAGACTCATGTTCTCTCCATCTCCGTGCCATTCCATTCCACTCCAATGGATTTTCAGAAATCAAATACACCATCTACATAAATCATATGATTCCCAAAATACTCCCATGCCTTCTTTGAGTTCTCACACCTGAAGAAAAGATGGTCAGCATCTTCCATCTCACCCAAACACCGCATGCATGCAGGATCGGCTGACTGAACAAAACGCCCAAGTCTGTCCCCGGTTAAGAGCCTTCCCCTTTTAAACAGCCACAAGAAAACGTTCACTCGCATTTGAACCCTCCATTTCCAGATCCTTCTACAATCTGCCACGCATCCTCCCGGGTCAAAAACCACTGACCCCTTCAAAGCCTTGTACGCCTTGCCAACTGAGAATATCCCATCACACCAGGTCCAGCAGTCTCGTCCCTCAGAGGGCCCAGAAATATTATCCAGCTCTGCCAACATCACCAGTAACTCCTCCATTCTCTGATCTGAAAGTTCGTATCTAAATCTAGGAAAAAAAGATTGCCCATCCCACACATTTGCCACAGAACAGTCCAGGTCCATTGCTAATGCCATCAACCGCGGAAACCTCATACTCAACGGCCCACTCTCACTCCACTCGTCCTTCCAGAACTTAAATCCAGTGCCATCTCCAAGGATCGGTCTCAAAAAAGGACGAATGTCCTGCACAACACCACATATTCCTCGCCAGAAATACGAGGGAGCATGCCCAATGACCCCATCCTCAGGATGTGAGGAACCATTCCCATATATCTTCCTTATCAAAGTACATGACAAACTCCTACAATCACCCCAAATCCGAGTAATCCATATGCTGATCAGCGCCTTGTTCATTTCCTCCAAACTACGCACACCCAAACCACCATCATCCTTCAAGCATGAAACAGTTTTCCAATCCACTAATGGTATTCCGCTAGATCGACCTGACGACGACCAGAAGAAACGTCTTATAATACTCTCAAGCCTCTTTCTGATCCCAACAGGCAAGAGTCTGGATGAGAGGAAGAAGATAGGAATATCAGAAAGGATCGAGCGCAACAGCACTAATTTACCACATATGGATAGACAAACAGATTTCCATCCAGCCAATTTCTTCTCCATCTTCTCAATCACTGGTAACCAATCCGCCAATAGCATTTTCCCACTTTCCAATGGCACCCCAAGGCAGTGTAAAGGCAAGTTCCTACGAGGGGAACGCAGCCAACCAGCACAAGCCTCAATTTCTACATCATCTAATCCGAACAGGACAAACTCTGATTTCGTTCTATTGAGTCTTAAACCAGAAACATCACCAAAAATGTCGAGAACCACTGACAAGCCCCTACAGTTCTCTGCTCCTCCTTCTGCAAAAAGGATTGTATCATCTGCATACTGAAGTAGAGGTATAGAAAGCTCTTCCTTTACAAATCCTTTGCAAAATCCGCCTATCATTGCTTGATCAATCATAACAGATAGGGCATCCGTCGCAAGAACAAAAAGTAGTGGATCCAAGGGGCAACCCTGACGAACATCACGCTGTGGCTGAAAATATCCACTCTTTGGTTGACCGTTGACAAGGACAGCGCATGAAATAGTTGTTATATACCTCTTCGTCCACGAGATCCAATTGTCTGGGAGGCCTCGTCTGTACATAGAAGCCCATATGAAACTCCAATTCACACAATCATAAGCTTTTGAAAAAATCCACCTTCCACAAGACTCCATTTGTTTTCCTCCTACGCCAATCCGCAACGATCTCTGAAGCCATGACAACGCTGTCCATGAGCTGTCTACCAGGCAAGAAAGCACTCTAAGAAGGAGAGATAATTCTGCCTAGAACTCCCCTCAAATGATTGGCCAAGATCTTTGCCACAATTAAGTATATCGCATTGGACAAAGCAATCGGTCTGAAGTCATCAATTCTTGTTGCCATTTCCTTCTTGGGTAGTAAGAAAATAAAAGATATGTTAAGCCGATCAAAGCCATAGTTTCCATCTGCGAACTCCATCACCATTGCCAGCACCTCTTTAGAGACCAGCTCCCAAAAATCCCTAAAGACGAACACAGGGAACCCATATGGACATGGGCATCCGTCTAGGTTCAAATCAAAAACAACCTCGCGAATCTCCTGAAGCTCGAATGGCCTCGTCAACAAATCAGCCTCACCATCAGATATGCTCTCCACCCCCGTGCCCAGCCACCTCGAACCATTGTGTGGTAGACGACTGCTTATGCTTTTGAAATAGCTTGTGACTTCTCTTGCGACCGCCTCCTCCCCATGAAACTCCTCGCCGCCAACTTCAATTGAGTGGATGAAGTTCCTCCTCCTTCTCCCATTTGCCACCGCATGAAAAAATTTCGTATTCGCATCTCCCTCCTTCAACCACTTCTGTCGGGACCTCTGCCTCCACTCAAGCTCACACTTCCTATCCTCCTCCTTAAGGATCTTCTGCACCACCCTTCTACTGGCTAGCTCCTCCTCATCCAAACTTCTATTGTCCTCCAACAGGTCTAATCTCACCAATTCCTCATGTGCCTGAGTACGCCTCCTCTCACATTCAGCACGAGAGTCTCTTCTGAAGGTCACAAGCCTTTTCCGCAAAACAGCCAATTTCAAAGAAATCCGGTCAGTCGTTGAACCGTCCACCTCAAGCTCCGACCAAAAAGCGGTTACCATCTCACGGAATCCCTCCTCCAACAACCAACACCGCTCAAATCAGAAGTAAGACGAATATGCCCTCCCAATGCAAGAGTTGAAGCAAAGCGGCGTATGATCCGATCTTGACCTTGGAAGGGATGTAACACTTGCCAAATTGAAAATCTCAAGTGCTTTAACAGACAATAAAAACCTATCTATTCTAGATCGAGAAGAAGAGTTTCTCCAAGTATATTTGCAGTTTGTCGCATCAAACACCCCCAGAGCTAGCTCCACCATATCAGCAAATAAATGTGAACCGGGATCCTACGCTCCTCTCCCACCAGGTCTGTCTTCCGCATACAGTGTTACATTAAAATCACCGCCCACGAGCCACACCATTGTTGGAAATCTCTGCCTAATGTCTCGCAACTCATTCCAGAGCGCATCATTGGTAGAGGACCCCGCAATGCCGTAAATCGAAGAAACCACAATTCTTGATCGGTCCTTCCTGCTATCCAAAACAACAGTCACTGAATGGGTCAAAATGGCCTCATCCACCATATCAAAAAGGTCTCCATTCCATGCCACAACAATACCCCCTGAGCTACCATTCGTCGATACAGCTCTGAACTCATTGAGATGAGGTCCAGAAGTGGAGCTCCATCCCACTGACTCCCACGAATCAATCTTAGTCTCCTGCAGAAATGCTATATCAACCTTCCATGCTGCCAAAAGGGTGCCAATCGCCAACCTCTTATCTGGTTGACCCAGTCCCCTCACGTTCCAAGTTAACATTTTCATTGAGAAACAAAGGGGTTCAACCCCGCCACCTGAACACCTACAGATTTTGTTACCGCCAGCTCGAAGAACCTCCCTTCCTTGCTTCCCAATGTCTCCGCGAAAACATCCTGCTCCGAGTTGCCAACCGCAGCCCTTTCACAATTTTCCAGCTCCATTCCTCCATTGGAAACCGCCAACTCCTGTCCGCTAATTAATCCTTCCTCACGCGATCGAGTATTCACTGCAACTTCCGCTTCACCTTCTCGCTCTAACTCTCTCATCTCCCAGCCTTGCGAGTCTGCTCGAAGTCGCTTACGCGGGAAGAAAGGCTCGTGTGGTTTGTCCCCAATACCTCCCAATATTTGGACCGCACAATCTGAAGTCTTATGTTCATGCGAACCCTTCAACTTTGCACGTCGACACGCTGCTGCTCCCTTTTTCACGAGAGCCCTTCCCCTAGGCTCGGGTTTCCTCAAACCTCTCTCACCTTCTCCAACAACGATCCCATTCCCCACAGCAAGTTGCTCCCCAGCCCGAATCAACTCAGTCTACTGAAGCTTGCCACCATGAGAAGCGTTAATGGCGGTGAGAGGAGGTTCCAGAGTCCGAGGAGTAACTGGAGACGAGAACCGAGTTGTGCGCCATAAAAATCCTTCTGATTTGTGCACCAACCTCTCCTCCTAAGAGGTTAACGAAAAATCCATTTTCATGCAATCATGATTGTTTAAATTCATGGTCCCAGAAATTACCATAACGTCCCCATCCCTTGAGCCAAAATGGCACTTGATTGCCTCCGAGTTTATCTGCAACGGATCCGGGATTGGTGTTTGACTACGAAATCGGACTTGGGTTTTCCTCTGGATCCGCATCAATTGAGATATTTGGCAATGACTCCTCCAATTGTGCTTCGTTTGAATTCTCATTCATTAAAGGACTCCGGAGCGGCAGTCGGTTGCCGGGTGGGTTGCTTTGCGTGAGAGGCTTGTCATCCAAAGGAGTGAAGGAGGTGATCGGAGGGGCGTTGGAGGGTGGTTTATCGGCGGAGATGAGGGGCAAGATCGCATGGCGGCGACCTCGGTTCATGGATGGTAGCTCTGGGAACGAGGGGCCGATGTGGCGATTGAAGGTGGTGGGCGTCCCTTTGAGGTGTCGAAAAGTGGAGTTTCTTCGCAAAGTGCTAGAGCACATTGGTGAAGTAATGGAGATGGAATGCTCTGGACTGCGACCTGGGGAGGGATCGCAGGTGGTGGTTCTCATTCAGGGGAACAAACCTTCGTCCTCACAACATGTGACGATGAAGATAGGGAAAAGATCGGTGCCACTGTGGTTGGAGGTGTTGGAGGGGCAGTCTGCGAGCGGCGGCCACGGTGCAAGCGGCGGCGCTGCGAAAGGCGTCGGGGAAGATCATTCGACAGATTTGATTGCGGGAATCAAGGAGACTGTATCGGCTACAGATGCCGATGGCAAAACGGGTGGCTTAATACAGGGTAAATTACATTCCAAAGTTCAGAATAAGTACGATGATTATAATAAGTATGGCATTTTGGAACTACTGTGTCACTTTGTTTTGTCAATAGTGATCTTTTTGTTTATGACAGTGAAAAATCTAATTTAAGAGGTACGGTCTGATGATCCAATTTCAACAAAACTAATTTATAGCAACTAAAAATACGTGGATTATTATTATAACTTCCATTAAATTTATAACGAAGAATATATTCTTTGCCAAATACCCCTTTCCTTCGCAATGAATATCGTATTACTTGTTATATTACTTACACCGAATCACGCAATGATACACTACAACAAAACTGTCATATGGCTACAAATAAAAGATATGACGATAAACAAATGATATATTTTAAGCATGATAAATTAATGATTATTAAAAAAGTCCTCAAACAATTGTCATTATATAAAGAGAAAAATGGGGCTACATCGCCCTTATTTTCTATATATTTTTATTTTTTTTAAGATATCATCATGTATATTCATCTATATATCTTTTCAATATGCTATTCGAATTTCGTCGGAAATAGAGACTCATATGTCTTCTATATAGAACATGTAATTTTAACGGTCTAAATATTGTTATGATCGACCTATTCTAGATGGAGAGTATAATAGTCTCTGTTTCATGATGATATTTTTGAAAAAATAAAAAATGCCGAAAATACAGCGGGGAATCCCATTGAACCCTTATATAGATGGTTTACCAAGAATATTATTTATTGTGAATTCCAAGCGTAAAAAAATTTACAATAAATATTCAAATTATTTCTTGCAACATGCTCGACATCAAATTCTATAACAAAAATGCATAAATTATTCATTAATGAGTCAATTTTGTTAGTATTAATGTACGGCTGTGCATATCTCATGGTTTTATTATTATCATCAAAACTTCGGAATTTTATGTTATTTATAAATGACGTTTGGGATTTTTATACGTGTAGCCCTCGTAAATACACTTATCCTTCAATTTTTTCGCAACAACACTTCATACCTCTACATTCATGCAAAATTCACATTATTGCCCTTCCATTGTTGCGCTTATGCACCTATATTACATTAGTGAAAGGGCACTGCTGTGAATCTATAAGAACATAGGGGTCAAGTGTTTTGCAAACAAAAAAGGTATAATTGTATATGCATAAATTCGAAAGGGGCACAAGTGTAAAAATCCCATGAATAACGTTATTTCATGTTAAATAGTAATAGGTATAGCAACAAAATATATAATGTCATGACGATGACAATGATGATCACATGCAAAGGCATACAGATATGAATTTTTGTATTTGTCATCGTATCCTTTTTTAAGAGAATATAGATATGAATTTTTTATTTTAGCGGATACAGAATATGGATATGAGATTTTATTTATTTATTGCGAATATAGATAAAGATACATACATTATTTTCGTTTTTTTAAGATACGTATACGAATATGATTATATATTTTTTTGACGGATACAGATATGGATATTCGCATTGCTGAATCTGTATTTATACACTACAACAAAAACTACTTAGGCTGACATTCTAGCACCAAGAACGTCTACATAGAATATCTTTTTAGTGGTCGTTCTTGCTAAACGTCCAACAAATTTAAACTTTGTGCCGACGTGACTTAAAAACGACGGCCAATAAGATTATCAACTTATGTTGACATTCTAAATATCAAAAAACGTAGGAAAAAAATACTATCTGGGTGACGTTGGAATGTTAACGTCCACACATATTTGGGCTATTTCGAAATAAAGCGTCATTCTCTGCCAAACCACCCGCCTTTTCCACTTCCTCTCTTCTCATTTGTAGCCCTAGTACCAACCAGCTCTTCCCCATGCCCTAGCGTGGCCCTTCTCCAACCACCGTGCCAACCAGTTCGCCTTCACCACTAGAACCCATTTAGCGCGCAATCGACCCTCGTTGCCTGACCTGCCTCCGCGACCATCTTCAATCGTATAGCTCGCGCCTTCGTGTTCGCCTCCTCGACCAGGCTGTGCATGTATGACCGTCGCTATCCGGTCCGCAGCCCGCACTTCTTGGCCTACGCTACTGTCTCTCCTCAAGATCCATCTCCTGTTCTTCTCAGCCTCCAGAATCCGCCTCCTGTACTTCTCATTCTCTGTGGTTTTGTTGGGAGAGGTAGCAATAACTTATACGCCTTTTATTTCATTAGTTTATTTTTTCAAATTCATAAACTCAAAAGCAAATACTCCTATTTTCTATATATTTTGAATTGGGTTGAAATGAGATTGTTAGATGGAAATTTTAGGCATAAAATAAACTAAGATATGCATTGAATCCAAGATGAAATCTCTGATGGGAAGTTAGATTTTTAAATGCTTGTATTCTAATCTTCACCATATTAATCTTCTTTCTAATTTACTAGGTTTTTTACCTAAGAAAGTTTAACCGTTTTCTTATCAGAAAAAAAGTTCCAAGATTTATTAGTTATCTGTTGATTTATTTAGATTAATTTATTTTCCGAAAATTGCAATTGACTTCGTTTGTTGCGGAAGTCATTTCATGCAATTTCATTGCAGCATAAATATTGTCCTAATTAAATCATCTTTATACATTTACTGTTTATATTATTTACGATAAAGCAAGGAAAAATGGAATGTGACATCCGTTCAATAAGGGGCTGGATTTAAATAACATGTCATGACGTTCTATCGTAATAAACATCTTCCTATCACATGGCATCCGTGGACGTTCTCCATATAAAATGTCATGTCATGTCATGTCAGAAACCGGCTTGACATCTTGTATTTGATTCTTATTTTGATGCAGATACGATATATTCTGAACGTTAATTTGGATACAAAAAATTGGATCATAATCATGTTTAGACCGTTCAACAGAAAGTGGTGGATTTGGAATCACAGTTAAGTACAATTAATAAGAAGACATCTGCAGAGCTTCAAGATCAAATTGTCGCTGGAATACTAGCATATTTTAAGAATTATCCGCTAACAGATGGGACGTCACAGTCACTTTCTCCACTTCCATTTTATGGTAATTATCTAAAAATCTCTCTCTCTCTCTCTCTCTCTATATATATATATATATTAACAATGTCTAATTTGCTTGTTCTTTATCAGATGCTTCTCAACTGCGATCAAGAGCCAAAAAATCTGGTGGTGTTGATCCTGATGCAGAGACTGAAGAAGATGCCTAAATAGCATGTTATCTTTATAGGATATTTAATGTACTTTTGGTTTGTATTTTTTGGAACCACTATTTCAAAACTACATGTAACGTTTAGCTAATATGCGACTTTATTGTCATATTTAAATGAATGAATCAACTCTTTCTTTGATCATTCTACATCCATATTCGATATTATTTTGGCTGTGCCCACCAATTGTCGCTCGCTCTAATAAGCATTATTCATTTGAACAACTAATAAACCTTGAAAGACTTCCATACATGCTGAAATTTGTAGACATCGACTTTAATAACGAATAAAAAATTATTTAGTGGGGACATTCTAAAATGACCACATTTTACATACACCGATGTTTATTAACGTCAACATAAACTATTTCTATTAGGATGTTTCTCACAAACATCCACCAAAATGACTAGCTCGTGATGTTTTTAAACGTCCTTGAATTTGAGTCTAATTAGATGTTCTTCATTAACGTCCAGAATACCTCTTTCTAGACGCGGCTAGCCCGACATAATTTTTGGATGTTTTTTAATGTCTGTATAACTCTTTACTGACGTTATAATCAACCTGAGCTGACGTTAGTAAACATAGGTAAAATGTCTTTTTGTACTAGTGATACCGTATATATATATGTATGTATATCTCCACGTATAATATTGATTTATCTAAATAAAATTACGAGAAAACTTATGATTCATAGTTTAATTCCTTATCAAGTGATCAAATGCTATCATGGAATTTGCTATCAGATCCGTAAGTATACTTATTAGGGATTTGTACATGTGTGGCTTCTATAGTTTTTTTAATAATACTTATGCCCCTGGCAAGTACGCTCGTGCCCTTATATCCCTACAAAATCCACATTTGTGCTCTTCCATTATTAAGTACACATGTGCATCTATACTATATACTAACGGAAGGGCAACGCTTTGAATATCGTAAGAATATAAGGGCATTGGTGTTAATTGCAGAAAAACTGGGAACATAAATATTATTGTAAAAACATGGAAGGAAGCAAGTGTAAGGATCCCCTTTTCAATACGACTTGTTAGATGAAACGTATTTTTAGATATAAACTATTGTGTTACTTTGATATAAGCAAGCTTAGAATATTGTCTTAACTAATTAATGCTACTTAGGGTTAAAAAAGGATTATGCATTTTGCACTATAACTATAGTCTGCACTATTTCAGATCTACATGATAATATAATTGTCTTAAAACTATTTTTTAAATGCATTGTAGTAGTATAGAGGGATATTTACACTCACAATCCTGAGTAGTTTTGTAATTACAATCATAACCCTGTACAATCGTGAATTACATGAGAAATTCCGAATAAGTATCACGTCCTACACCCATACTCCTCCGTTATTTTAGTTAATTAACTCAACCAGGCCTAAAGTTAATCTAACAAATCCTATACCAACAGGCAACAGCTATAATTAAAAGAAAAAATCTCTCTTCCTCCTCTTGACCCCCTCCCACTTCTTTCTACAGCTTTCCCCACCCACCCTGTTGACCACCATCCCCCCCTTCCTCCTACAACCCCCTCCCCCTTGGCCTCCGACTACCGTCGAAGCCCCTCTTGTTGCCCAACCTCCGTCGAAGCCCCTGTCTGCTATGCCCTGATGGAGCTCCTGCAACCCTCGCCCCGGGGCCCGCGCTGACAACAAAAGCTCCTGCAACCCCGTCAAAGCCCCACCCACCCCGACCCGACGCATGCAACCCCGTCGAAACTCCTACAACACCCCCCGGGTTGCAAGCTCCTGGTCCGCCACCTCTGTAACCTCATTGTCGCCCTCCACCTCCCGTACCCCAACCCCTATCGAACGAAATCCACACACACACACACACACACACACACACACACACACACACACACACACACACACACACACACACATGGACAATGGCTACAATCGTTGTCTACCGTGCTAAGCCCACCCCCGCTACCTCGCTATTCTCGTCGTCCCAGCGCCCCTCTCCCCCCCTCCCCTACGTCGATCACCACCTCTAGCAGTCCCCTCGCTCCCTCTCCGTAAGCCTCCGCCTCCCAACGGCCCCCAACCCCGGCACCGACCACTTCCTCCATCATCGCCCTCTGCCTCCGCCTCATTGCGGTCCCCACCCTCTGCGCCGACCACCTCCTCCAGCAGCCCTTTCTGCCTCCGCCTCCCAACCCCTCCTAGATGATGGAGAGAGAATGAGATGGCATGATTTGCAAATAAAAATGATCATTAAGGGTAATTTTTTCTTTTTCAATGGAAACTGTCAAATATAACAAGCATCTCAAATAGAACATAACACAGGGTTATGCCACGTAAGAGTTAAACATTACTTGGAGTTTCTTATGTAATTTACAATTATGCAGGATTATGATTGCAATTATAAAATTTCTCAAGATCACTGGTGTAAATATCCCTAGTATATATTCCTCCTAACCAACTCCGTAATTGGATATGATTTCATATTGTAGAAATCATGTTGTTTTCTATCACTTTTCTATGTGGTAAATAATTACATCAAAACGATGTTAACAAATGTCATAAAAGGTCACAATAATTATTAAATATGTTCACAATCGTAAAATCATACAAATAATCACACACAATGTGTGTGGTGTGTGATCTCGCACATTAGATGGCATTCGCGACACATGAGGGAATGTGATTTCCCTCAAATGTTATTCATTTTTTCTTTTTATAAAGCTAAGGCCGATGATAAGAAGATCCTCATACGACGATTGTTGATTTCTGACAAATGCTAACAAATACCATAATGGTAAGGGTTCAATGGAGCTGCTTTTGCCTCATTTTTGACGTGTTTTTTTATTTTTTTTCAAAAATATCACCATGTATATTTATTTATATATCATTCCTATATGTCATTCGAATTTCGTCAGAAATAGAGATCATATATCCTCCATCTAGAACAAGTGGATTGCATCAAGGTTTAGACTGTTAAAATTACATGATCTAGATAGAAAACATTGGAGTCTCTGTTTATGAAAAAATTCGAATGGCATAATGGAGGGGTGTATAAATGAATATATATGATGATATTTTAAAAAAATAAAAAATAGAGAAAAATAGGAACGAGAAAGCCATGTTGGGTGCCCCTCTGAGGCAACCTCGTTTTTTCCTAATAGTAATGTACAATATAATGCAAAATTTACATTACACGGAATAGGTGCAATTAAGCTCTCAGATATGTAGGGTAGGTAAATGCTTTTTCAAATCCTTTTGACAAAAATATACGAATAGTTTATGTTTTGATATATATATATATATATATATATATATATATATATATATATATATATATGGGTAAAATGTGTATGCCCCCTAGGGGGAGCTAACTTAGCTCCCCCCGCCCCTTTTTGACATAATTTTTTTATTTTTTTTGAAATCTAAAACCGTGTAAATTCATTATTAAATCTCTATATTATGCTATTAAAATTTCGTGAGAAACAGAGACTCCTACGACCTCCATCCAAACGGGGTCGATTTAAAAAATCCTGTTACCGTTAAAAAATGACTGTCTGGATGGAGGCCGTAGGAGTCTCTATTTCGCACGAAATTTTAATGACATAATATAGGTATATAGTGATGAAATTCCACGGAAGAAAATTTCAAAAAAAAATAAAAAAACCGGGCGAAATGGGGCGGGGGGAGCCAAGTTAGCTCCCCCCAGGGGGCAGCCCCATTTATCCCTATATATATATATATATATATATATATATAGCAACCATATGTGCATCAATTATTTTGTTCATATGTTATGCCATAGTTGCTAATCTTCCTTGGTTTAGTATTTTAGAACTAAGGAGATTGTTGGTACTGGGTGGCATCCACATGGGACACCTACTATGGAGTCTAGTCTACGTTAAACACTGGTGGCAGCAAATGATGCACAACATGTGGCCTACTATGACATTCAGGACGTAGCAGGTCAGAGCTAATAGTAGCATGCATCATAACAAATCAGGGCAACAGTAGTAGGCATTGTACCAGCTCGAGGCTGACATTATAAAGTGCCATAGCAGGTCAGGGCTGATAAAAACCGACGTTGTAGCAGGCCACACACAATAGGCGTGGCATGTGACTTGCTATGACGCTCTCCACCATAGCAGGTCGCAAACATAATGTATTTGATTGGGTTTTCAGCGCTTATAAGGGACATGCTGCCAATTTACGGTGTCACGACAGGTGGGAGGGCCCCACACTTATCTTGGAGAGGACTCCGCCTGATTTCTTTGCTCTCCAAAGAGAAGGATCCAACATTTGAAGGAAAAATACAACAGAGAAAAGCTAGGCCTCCAACTATTGTGCCCTAACTTCACTCCAGGCATCTATGCGAAGCTGCGAAGAAGCTCTTTGGCCCTTTCCTCTAACTTCGATGGTTTTTCGCGTGTGCTAAATCTTAGAAGAATATACGAGGTGTAACGACAAGCTTCCTTTTGGAGAATAGCTACGGATTTGGTACTCCTTCTCAGTGAAAACCCCCTCATCTCCATCTTTTATCTTGTTGGTGTGTTCATTTTTGTTGATAGACCGACAAAAGAGGTTTGGCTTGTGCATTCCTTGTAGAGAATGACTATATCAACATTATAGTGGAGTGGATATGGGTCATGTGATATCCCTCGTAATGTAATCCAAACTTCTTCTTAGAAAATGTTCTTATCTTGTATCTAAAAAATATAGAAATATCCCATCACGTAGTGCCCATTCCAACTAGTCCAAGAACATTAAAATTTGAGTTCGGGAGCCCGAGTTATAACTGGTTTAAGTAATCTGGGTCCAAGTCAGATTCAGATCCGAACCAAGATACGGACTAAATTTTCTCCCACATAAAAACCCCTAAAATCAACTTTACCTCTCTCAAAATCCCAAACCCAAGAACAATAGCCATTCCTCCTCCCTCACCCTCTTCGGAGCACCGTCGGAGCTTGCCGGAGTGCATCGGATCAAAGATCCAAGTCCACCATTGTGTAGAGGAGGTCAAAGACATCCTCATGTGCGGGTTCTCGTCTTCAACAAACCGCCACGTGCGTCATTTCTCCACAGACAGAGAGACCGAGGTGACGAGATTTTGAGGCACTGATGTTCCCCGCTCTCGTGATGCGGATTCCACACATTTTATTGAACCTACGTGCTAAAACCTCGAATCCTTTCTCTTCTTCCTTGCATTCTTTGCTGTGTTTTCCATCAACTTGTAGTTGTTAGGCATGCAACATCCAGGTATATTGCTGTAATGGGTATGTCAATGAGGAACAGAGTAATAGTCTCTGTTAATAGGGAAAGTGTTACCTATATTATGTGATTGTTGAGATGGATTGTAAAGGATACAGAGAAATCCTCAAGCGCATCACGGAAGCGTGAGCATCGTATCATATACGATGAAGAATGACTAGTCGTACTAGTTGTTCTATGCATCGTAATTTAAATTTTTTTTCATACGATGAAACCACATGATCCAAGAACGATTCTCGGATCGTTTCATCTAAACCACGTCAAGTATATAGGAATGCCTCTTGAAGCGTGGTCGATCAAGTCTCTACGAAAAGAGACCTCCTATCTCAAGTCTGATCTTCAGAGAAGACGCTTGCGAGCGCGGGGATGAACCGCGTGAACCTCACAATCCAAGATGTTGATCCAAGCGTAGGAACTCCTGATCTCATCGCACGAAATCAAACATCTTCTTCATGAGAGAAGCACACCAAAGAAGATGGAGAACCGAGAGTGGTCGAGGCAACGACACAACGGGGAAACAACGACGAAGATCTCTCCTCTAGGGTATGGTGGACGGCCACCAATGGAGGGAGAGGAGGGGGACGTGTAAACTAAAGAGAGGGGAGAGAGCTTGTTGTATTTCTATTTTGCATAACCCTAGAGAGCATGGGGTGCCCCTCTTTATATAGGGTTTGGGAGTCCATGGATCACAATCCATGCGACAAACAAAATCAATGGATGAGATTGATTTGTGTTTCTTTCAATAGTCAAGATGTTATTGGTAAAAAATACAACAACAAATAAATTAATTTAGAATAAATATATTTGATAAATCAAATATAATCCAATCTTAAATTAAATCAAGAAAACATGGAGATTATTGGATGGAGATTCCACTCTCCATATATAGAGTGCACGACTACCAATTTCCTTAGGGAAATTGTAGTCGTCCATCCTTCCAATATGGAAGGGTGGGATCTCCACCAATCTCATGTAATCTTGGAAATCTTATTTTGAGAATATTGCAATCTTACAATTGGAAATTTGTGAATCACATTCACAACCCAAAATAAAATGTGATTTACATTTTCAATTAATTATATAATGTGAATCCAGTTTACACCAATAATTAATCAACAAATATAAATCATACTAAACTCTCTTTATTACATTATAAATCACATTTATAATATATTGTGAATAGTTGGATATTGCTGTCCACATTATTCCTATCCATAGTAATTAAATCACATTTAATTATATTGGATCATCATTCACATGCATCCCAATAATGTAAATCAAATTCACATTATTGAAGATAATTAAATCACATTTAATTATCTATTTCTCAATACTTAGATATAATTCAACTATGGAATTATTCTTGAACTCTTTCAAGAATAATGCGCTTTCTCAACAGATACTTGGAGATAAGGACAAGGCGATTATATTATTTTACATATGGTGACTTGGATGTTGAGATCACATATCAAATCCAGATCTCATGGACCTCTCATAGATGCTTGATTAAATCAAGACCGCAAATCTAATCTTCTCATTGCATCTGAATCTCATTCAGATCAATGTCCAACACTTGGACCAAGATTAGATTACTTTTCTACTGAGAGTAGTCACTGAAATCCGAACCTGTTTCATCACTCCCTCGGAATGGAAGCATCATGGTTATACAATCGTTTATGATCACATCACCCTCAGGTATTCCTAACACATGTACATCCTGCATACTGAAAGACTTATGATAAACCCAAAGATATAGATCAATTTTTCACTGTCTTCTTTATGGTTTAATCATCAAGTTTCTCAATCTTAGTCATTGAGAGTCTATATCAATCATATGCTTTCCCAAAGCATATATCATACCTTCAAATTCTTGTCATGCTTCCAAAGCACGACGACCATGCATGGAATTTGATCGGTCCCAATACCTCATGAGTGAGATCATGTCTTCCGGTTCACAAGTGAACCTATAAGATCCCTCTGAGGGATCGTATTACTCATATGCCCTTACATGCACACCAGCTCGTCGGTGTATAGACCTTAGTTAACTTAGGTCATCAACCTATTGGTATGCCAAATGTATACACTCAGACATATAACACATATGTATCTGGTCAGAGGATGTGTGCCTATATTGTGACGGTATTCAATATAGGACTTAGGTCATCTCGATCTCGTTAAGTCAACCCTTTGACCTAACTAATCTGACATCTCCGAATCACTATTCCCATGCAGAGGACCTGCATCAAGAGGTCGGTCAGATATCAGCCATAATGAGGAAGGATTGCCATCTCCTACTCAGGCTGGAGATCATCTCTTAATAACCATTTGACGGTGCTTGATGAGTCATCTATCTAACTCCTTAGAAATTAATCCAAGCACCAGCCTCTATGATTCAATTAATGAATCAACAACTGTATGATTATCAAGACGGTCATGGTACATAACCCTACTTGTACATAGGGACCTTATAGTGCATTCATTCATTTAATCACAGAAAGGGAGTGAAACAATCAATAACTTTTATTGATAAATCATTTATTACAATAATATATTATTGTAAGAATGGTTCACCTTGGGCTCACATGGCTAACAGATTGTGAAGTACTTCACACGGTCAATAAGATCCATTTAAAGATCAAACATGAATTAATATGTGAATCATGCTGCTGTTTGGCATTCTTCTAAAAAATGGTCATATGCCTCACGTTCTGCCAGGTATAGTGGTCATATCCCTCATTCCATCCAAGGAGTTTTTTATTTGAAGAGTCTCCTCATCGGAGAGATTAATTCCAAAAACAAAAATCGATTTTCTCTCCTTTATGTACAACCCATAGGCCACTAAAAAATATGATAATCATTTGTACATCTTTTAAGTGATCTTCTCGATATTCAAAAAAAGAAGACGTAAATCATCAACAAATTGGACATTTGTGATAGTCGAATCCATACCTTTACTAGAAGGTCCTCCACATTGTCCTCTATCTGCCAATTTTGATAGCTTGGCATCCAAAACATATAATAAATGAATATAAAAGGCAATAGAGGATCACCTTAGCAAACACCCCGATCTGGATGAAGGAAATCGACAGATATACCATTCATTTTGAGGGAACCCCTGATCTCCAATAAGGATTTGATCCTTGATATGAATCGCAGGGGTACTTCGTCGCCTAGAGAGCATCAATGATAGCATGCCATCTTAAGATATCAAAAGCCTTGCGAAAGTCAATTTTTAAATCAATGCTTTAGTACCCACACAATCAAAGCATCAAATAGCATAGTGTTTTTCCCGAGAAAAGCACATCGAGATGGTAGAATCGCTTCTCGAAGTATAGGAGCCCACCTATTTACCGTGGCTTTCGAGATAATTCTAATAGGGATATTTACTAAAGTAATTGGTCGAAAGTTTTCGATGTCGCCGGTGTCACCTTGTTCGAAAGTTAATGAGATTAGATTATCATTTATATGTTTCAAGTTTTTCCCATCGAAGGACGGAGCATACAAGTAATTCACCATTTTCAGAAAATATGCCCTTGTGAGAGGCCAACAATGCCTAATGAATTCAATCGTGAACCCATCCAATCTCAAGGCATTGTTGTTTTTTTATCCCATGATCGTGCATTCAATTCCTTTCAAAGTTTATGATCTTGTAGTTTAACCACTAAATCAGGCGGGATCTCTTAGAGTGTATCAATGGGTATTGGATCCCTGAATAGTTTTTCTGTATAAAATTCAATGATGACTCCACTGATTTCTCCAAACTCGTATACAAAATCACCATCAATTCTTCTTAAGGTCGTGAAATGATTCCTGTAGGTTTTGGCCGAGGCAATACTCTTCAGAAACTTGGTCTTTGATCTGCCATCTTTGATGTATTTGATTTTAGCATTTTGTTCCCATATCAATAATTCAGCGCCAAGCTTAAGACTTAAAGATTCCAGTCTATGAACAGTCTTCCATATTGGCAATCTCGCTCTCAGACTTGTTGATTCTAAGTTGATATCAGTAATCTGATCTTTTTTTCCATTGTTTAATAATAAGTCTCGGTCGTTTCACTTCAGTGGCTCACCGATGGAATGGATCGTTCGAATGAGGGTGGTTTTCCTGAGAATCCTTTATCATGGGAAGGAAAGAACTGTTATTTAATCAAAGGGATTTGATCCTAAAGATGGATGCACCTGAGTTAAAACTGTATGGAAGGACATATCGATATCGATACCATGTCGATACGATATATCGTCGATATATCGACGATATATCGATGCCATATCGCCGATATTGAACCGAGATTGTGAATAAAATAGCTTGTATCGGGTCGATATCGGCCATATCGACGATATATCGGTGACCAGTCGATACCGATATATCGCCGATATATCGCGATATGTCCGTCCATACTTAAAACAACCCCCAGAAAGAATCAGAGGGTTATGGTCAGAGTAGGTTTTTTGGAGTTGTCTTATTTGATCTCGAGGGCATCTAGTAAGAAATTTTAATTTAATAAAAGTTCGATCAATGATAGCTCATGGTTTGCAACCATGAGAGCAAGACCATGTGAAAAGTACGCCCTTCTCCTTAGGGCCTGTTTGGTAGGATAAGAGACCCTAGAATAAGGGGCCAATTATCCTTCCGACACAGTTCCCAGTGGTACGACTATTCCCCATTATTTCATCTTATTTCACTCTTATTCCTATCTTTATCCTACCTTACCTACCTTTATTTCACCTTATTCTCCTTATTCCTATCCTCGAGCCGAACGGAGAATAGACTCTTATTTCCCTCATTCTCCATCATTATTCCTGCTTATTCTCCTACCGAACGGGCCCTTAGGGTCCAATCTGCCTCCAGAATTAACCCATCTATCAAATCTTATATCGTATGCTCTCAAATGTTATATATCCTATCTTCTCTGACACAGATCAGATCGAAATCTCCCACCCACATTGTTGGGAAGTCCTGAAAAGACAACGATTCTAGCGAATCAAGGCAGCATTTTTCCCATCTTCTGAAGTAAGTCCATACACGTTTACCAATTTACATAAGGAAGCAAAAATCATCCAACTATGATCGATTAGAGACAAAGCATCAAAATCATGTTCTTCAAGATCCACTACCAAGTACAGTGGTTCCGGCAGATTCAAAATCCACAGCTTCATACGCTGGCATATTTTTAATGTGATCCCAAAGCAATGGATCGACCTTTCGAGCATTGCTTTGTAACCAAGCCAGTGAATTCTCGATATTGAATATATTTGGGATGTGTTTTCCTTTCGCTATTCTATGCTCCGATGGACCTCGATGTGATGGAAATGGAGCTACATTTAAGCTGTCTTTTCCCTTGTCGTAGCTGGGCATAGATCGAAATTCTCCTATCAAGTTCAGTGATGGGTCTTGTCGTTGAGTCATTTCGAAACCATTTGGACACTTTCCGTTAGATCTCTTCCTCCACTTTGTACGAGACAATGGAGTTGAACAACGTAGATGATTCAATTGGAGGAGTATCGTAGTGTATAAAATCAATCCTCCTATCACAAGCTTTAAGGTGCGTTTGGTTCGTGGGTTATCCAGGGTTGGATAACTCGATTTTGTCTTTGTGTGTTTGGTTGGTGGGTTAAAGGTTGGGAGGGTTTGTGTGATGTGATTGTATTGAAATTTGAAAAAGTTGGTAGTTATTATGATATGATTGTATTGAAATTTGAAAAAGTGGGTGGTTGTTGTGATGTGATTGTATTGAAGTTTGGAATAGTGAGTAGAAGTTGAGTATTTTATATTTTTTAGATGATATGATGATATATTTTTTTGATGGGAAGGGAGTGAGCTCCACTAATGCGTTAAAGGAGACCTCAAAATCTCACTTCTCATGGTGACCTCGACCGCCCTAAGATGTTGTTTACATCCGGGATGTCAACAAAAAGCTTGATAATAGGAGCATCTTTTCGTAGCCTTTGGAGAGGTCGGGCAAACAAAGTCGAGCAATTTCCCAAATTGCTTGAAGAGGATTGCCACGACAATAAGACATTGATGATTGATATTGAAACCATGATATTGCCCTACTATTCACTAGATAGAAAAAAAATCTAATTCTATTTTTCACTTGGTATCAAGAGCAGAGTTTTCCCCCTCCGCCCATCCCCCCATCTCACGCACCCAACCCGTAGACCGTCTCCATCGCCTTCTCGACGCCGTCCCGATCTCCAGCGTCACCCCACCTTCACCTCCAGCGTCCCACCAGTGCCGCCCCTCCAGCGTCGCCCTGACCCCCAGCGTCGTCCCACCTCCAGCGTTGCCCCACATTCAGGACCCACATCCAGGACCTCCAGCGCTGCCCCACAGTGAGGACCCCGCCTCTAGCATCTCTCCACTACCGATCCTCCAGCACCGACTCTCCTTCAGCGTCGATCCACCTCCACTCCTAGAGCCACTCTCCAGCCAATCGCCTCCTGTCACGCAACTTCGACACCCGACGCCCCTCTCCAACGCCGATATGCAGCACACCTCTCCACCTAGATTTGCAACTGCCCAGGGAACCTACGTGCTGTCGTGCACGATTATCCACCAAATAAATCACCATCACCGCCATCTAGCTTTTGTTTGGTTCTTTGATACTTCATGGGTGTTGGTATATCTAAGAGTCTCTTATGGCCTGTTTGGTAACCGGGTTGGGGTATCTTCTACGAATAATAGTTGTTTAGAGGGTTGGGAGGGTTGAATGATAATTGTGATGTGATGTGACATTGATTATATATTATATTAACTTTTTAATGATTATAATATATTTTTTATGTTAATAATTTTTTTTGAATATGGTTAAAAAATATTATACCGAAGAATTTATATGATCAGTACAAGTAATCCCAACCTAGGTTAGGAAGGTTGGAACGAGGGCTATGTCGGTGTACACCGGCAATCAAACGATCACTTAGTGTTATCATATTTTGTCTGCAGCAGGCTTGATTTGTAGCTGGAGATGTCACAATCAGAAGTCACATCTCAAGAATATGACAGAAGGAGTATCAGACTACCCTCATTCGACTCGATTCTTAAGTTGGACAAGATCAACTATCTCCAGTGGTCTCGTATGTTCCTCATGATCGTATGAGGATACGATAAGGAGCACATTCTATTAGAGTCAGAGCCTGCTGAGAAGACATGAAAATTTACCACATGGAGGATGATGGGATGGTCAGCTCCTGGATCATGGTTAGTGTCATTGACATGATTGCTGACGAGCTGGTATACTATATTGCTGCTCGCAAAATGTGGATGTCTCTTCAAGCCACATATGAGAAGGAGAAGAAGTCAAGTAGGATGTATCAAACCTACTTCGATATGTTGAATATGAAGCAAACAAGATGAGCCCTTTCATAATTCTTCTCCATCCTCAAATCATTACTTGAACGATATAAATGCGTGCATTCCTGGATGTAGCTGTCTCGAACAAAAGGAACACCGTCAACAAATGGCTTTCTTGGTGTTTTTAGCAGGACTCGATTTTGCCTATGCCACGATCCGTGATCATATGGTTATTGCCTATGTTCTCCCTACCATCGAGGAGGCTTACAATACTTTAGTCATCTAGTTATCCCTCACACAACATATAGATGGACATTCAAGTACAAGTCACTGCCTAGTTATGGATAGGAAGACCATTTGCACCCACCCAATAGGATGATACTTCGTCGACTCTCTTGGCTCTAAAGGACGGAAACCACATATAAAACGATAGCCATGCACCATGACTCCAAGACTTTCTGACAATCGTCGAAGCATTGATCCTTTAAACCGACATAGGAGGAATTCAGATGATGTGTTTTGTTGTCATCCAATAGAAGGCTCAGGTTTGAAAATTTCCCATGTGGTAGAGTCCGAGAAGATGCATTATAACAGTCATAGATTGCTACCTCGACAAGATCGAATTCGATAGTGGTATTTTGTCTCATTCATTCTTCCGATTATCCTGTTGGATATGACCTTGAAGTGGAGAAGAAGATGTGTCACTCTTATTGAAGGACAATCTTTCAGCTCTAACGCAAACAGCGACTTCCTTCACAAATGAATGTGTACTGCTAATTTGCATGTCATGTCATTGATCACCTATGAAGCCACAAATTGGATTCTATCATTTGAAGATTGATTTTTTACTTCTCATACTTTCGAAAGAAAACAAATCAGAACTTACAACGGTGCATATTTTTATTATTTTTGAGATAGAAGTCTTCCCTGATCCAGAGTTCTATCAAGTGAGACATAAATTTTCTTCTCATTCGTATCCGAACATTTGCGGAAATCCAATATCCAAGTTGAACTTTGTCGAACTAATCTATCCCCGGATTTCCTCTGCAACAATGAAAGTTGATTCTTCTTTCCCTTCCTCTGCAAAAGCTCAATATCAAAAATCGTGTATGATCTATTGAAGCAGTTCTTCCCCTTCTTGTTTTCGAAAAAAATTTGGGTACAACGCCTCGACCCAACAAGATTGAATCATTCTGTTCACAATCCAGTATATGTATTTTGAAGTAGCAGTTTTGTCAATTGAAGCATTCTTAATTGAGCAGAAGTTTTCAATCGGTATAGATTTCTCCTGAGAATTATCCTTTGATACACTGGGAAAAGAGTCATTTGTCACGATTCTAGGGAGCTTGGTGTGTTGTCTCCAAGGTCCTTTTCCTTATCAATTTTTTTAGGCGAGGAATTGGTGGAACGTAGAGTCATTGATCGTGCTTGAAGCTTTTTTGTGCTGACCAACCTTTTAGTTGCACCATGGGTGCAAGACATGGTTCCTTGTTAACAAGATAAATTCTCTCAACTTTGTTTTTTTTGACATACGAAGAAGGGATAATTTTACAGACCATCAATGGTGTATTCATTGCAAACACTTCAGACTTCACTATGAGGTCTTTATGTTTCTTTAAACCATGACAACCCATCAGAATTCACCACGAATATTTAGTAATCATTTCACCATTGTAAGAAAGTTAGAAACTTAGAACAATGGCTATCATCGTAGCTTTTTATAACCGTCACACAGAAGAACTTCGGGATGAAGGACAGTACGGTGATAACATATAATGCAACTCGTTTTTTAACAAATTAGTGTCTAACAACGAACTCATTTTAACCCTCGGGTCTTGTTAAGTTTGAATGCTGAATTCGACATTTTTCTTAAAAAAAGGAAAGAGCGCAATGTGCAACAAAAACCTGTGAAAAATAAAAACACATCTTAGATCTTTACGAGCACAAAACATTATTTGCTTATATACATTATATATGCTGAAAAGGTTTGCAAAACATGTCCATTTCCCTTTCGCTTGGGGACGGGGACTCTTCTCGCAAGTCGTAGCTACCTTCTACTCTATAAACACCGCAATCTCCACCCACAACCTCCACTGCTCTGCCCCTATCGATGCCACCGTCGCATCCACTTCTCCTTATCAATCCTTGACGATATGGGCGGAGGGAAATGGGGGTGGGTAGGGGGCCGTGACCCCCCTCTCAAATTAGGAATTACATGTATTACGGTCCCCAAAAGCTCCTTCTTTGTAAATTATCCTTTAAATTCAAAAAATGTGGGATGTAAATTAAACAATGTCCCTTCGATTCTCCCATTATCGGATGCTAGTCCTTTTTCGGGTTTCATTTTCATCTAACATTGCAACATGCAACTGTTTTTCGCATAATGCCATAATTAAAAGTTGAAAATTATTTTTGTCTTGCAAACTTGCTTCAACGTCATGCATATAAACTAACTATTTTCGTGAATCAACTATTTTCACGTTGCGAGAAACCCCCAACAAGCTTTCGAATCGAATTGCCCTAACCGTGGGGTTCCTTCATCTGCACAACACTAGATGATAATTTGAAAAAATGTGCTAAAATTTCTTGAATTTGTTCGATGCAAAATTTGACTTTCAATGTTGTGCTATTATGATTAATGATGGTATTTAATTTGATTTTTGCTAAATTGATCACGATAAGTCTGATATCGGAATTTATAAATTCCTATGGTGTATTATCTACCCATACATTTATTACAATTTAGGATATTAATTGCAATTGCACTAGCATATATGAGATTATATATGAAACAATATTTTATGTGATATACATCAACAACAAAAAAATGTGTATGTTGACATTAGTAATAAAACAAGTCATATAATAGTAAATATTGTTCGTATTGACTTGAAGAATATTTATACTCGTGTTGATAATTTTGTTTGTATTGTAAACTAATCATTATATATGCTTCTCTTCGACTCTATCCATCTTTTACTAAATAATGTAACTCAATAGCAATAGTTTTTTAATTATATACATATATGTATTTTCTTCTCTTCGACTCTATCCATCTTTTACTGAATAATGTAACTCAATAAATTTTTTAATGGGATATTTACACCCATAACCCTGAGTAATTTCATAATTACCCCAAGAACCCTCGATAATCACGAATTACACTCAAGACCTTGAATAGCCATTCCGTTTTACGTCCATAACCTTCCGTTAGTTTAGTCATTAACTCAACCAGATGGCTGAGTTAATCTAACTCAATCAGTGATTCGACGGTTGAGATTAAAAAAAGAAAGGAATGAGATTTAAAAAAAAGAAAGCTAGGAGAAGATTCCATCCTGGAGGAAGAAGGTGGGATCAGAGTGGAGGTTGGGGCTCTCAAGGCGAACGCCCACGAGCATGAGGGTGCGGGCTCTGGATGCAGCATGCGGCCTTGGTGCGCGGGCGGGCCTCTCAAGGCGGACGCGCAAGGGGGAGGGGGGTCGGGTGAGGGATGCGGGGAAGCGGTCGGGTGAGGGATGTGCGGGGTAGCGGAGGGGTGCCGGGTGAGGGATGCGGTGCAACGTATGGGGGTGGGGGGGTGGAAGGGTGTTTGGCTCGAGGGCGGGGGCTCGAGCAGGGGCGGGTCGGGGCTCCTCAGCGTCGCTGCACGGGGGAGGGTGGGGGTGGCGGCGGCTCCTCGACGGTCGGTGTCGCTGCACGGGGGGAGGGGGGCTGTTTGATGCAGCATGATTACAACTTTTTTTGAACATTTATTTATTTTATTTTATTTATCATTTGTTTTGTTTATTTTACTTATTTAATTCCCACGTAAAAGGCTCATTATAAAAGACCTCTTTTTTTATCTTTCCTTTTGATTTCTTCTTTCCCTAATTTTAGAGATTTGTTGCTTATTTTGAGAGGGAGTAGCCTCTATAAAGGGCCCCCTTTGTATTAGGGCTCTATAAAAGGCCCCCTTTGTATTAAGGCTAATTAAGTTGAATTGATCATTTTTTCTCCACCCTAATTCTTCCTCTCTCGGATTTCTCTCTCTCTCTCCCTCTCCAATCCAGCCGCCTCTTCTATCTCTCGCCCTCCCTCTCCCGAACCCCCCTCCTCCCTTTCCCTCCCGCGTCGTTTCCCCCAAGCCTAATCTTCCCATCGCCGCCGCCTCCCTGCGTCGAGTCCCCTCCCGATTTCCCTCCCCAACTTCACCTCTCCACGCCGCCCGAAATCCCCCCCTCCTCACGCGACGCCGCAGCCCTCACCCTCCCCTCTTCCCAGTCGCCCCGCTCACTCGACGGTGACGCGCAGGCCACCAACCCCGACCTCCTCACCCCTACCAGCGCCGTGCTTCCGCGCGCGAAACCCACCCTCATCCCGCTACAGTCCCGCCTTCACGAGCCCATCCCTCCCCTGCGCCCTGCCAGCCCACAGCTATCGACGCCGGGCTTCGTCCCACTATCCGCCGTTCACCTGCTGCTGTGGCGCGAAACCAGCCCCTGCACCTCCGGATATCGCCCGAAGCAAGCCACCGCCGTGTCTGACCAGATCTGAAGCGAGCACGTCCGCCCTTGCCGATTGTGGTATGAGCGTAATTTTTTACAGACTTTTCCACCATATAAATCTAGCAATTTTGGCCTGCAATATTGCTGTTTAGTTTGGTGATTTATTGAGGTTCCAGGACTGCCACATCGTTATTTGTGTCCTTTAATCGGTAACTACTTGATAGCTCCAAATTTGTGAATGAAAACCGGTGCTAAAACACGAGTAACTTGACAGTTATCGTTGCTGAAATTTGTTTATCGCTCTTCATTTCATTTGAACGTCATTTTAATTCCGTAGTTTCATGGTCGAGTCGCTATTCAGATCGTTGTCATAACATTTTGCATCACTGTTCAACCATCCCTCGCTCAAAAGCCTCCACCTTTACGAAAATAGCTTCGTTGGCAACCTGCCGGTAAGCGTTGCCGGAGCCAAGAAGCTCTTTGAGCGCAGACTTTTTAAGTACAAGCTGACGGGGACGGTTCGATTTGGGCATGAGCTCTCCTCTGAAAGTGGCCGATCTCTCACAGAATTACTTCACTGGCGAGATTCCCAGAGAGATCTGTAATATGGGTAAGCTGGAACATCTGATGATGATTGAAAACCACCCGTGCAGGGCGGGTGCAACAACGAAAAGGGTGGGGGGCAGCAGGGACGGGTGCTTTCTGGGGTACGACAGGAAGGGGTGCGACATGAAGACGAGGTGGAGGTGCGAGGAGGTGCGAGTGGAATGGGAGTGGGGAGGCAGACATGTTCCAGAGGCTGGAGGGGCTGAAGCTGCCGGACCTCGCGGACTGGGCGTCCACGCTTTGAGCTACCGGAAGCTCTGCGAAGGGAACTGCAAGTGCAGAGCGTATGCCTTCATGGAGGGGATCGGCTGCTTGATGTTAATACTATATTGTGATGGCATGAGTTTGTAAATAAGAATGAGCATTAAGGGCAATTTTGACTTTTTCTCACAGAAACCGTCAAATATAACGGCCATACCAAACAGAACATAACACAGGGTTATGTCATGTAAGAGTTAAGGATTATTCGGGGTTACTCATGTAATTAGGATTTATCGAGGGTTTTTGGGGTAATTACGAAACTACTCAAGATTATGGGTGTAAATATCCCTTTTTTAATTATGAATATATGTATTTGATTGACATATGAGAAATTCCTGACTCCATCCCAGTCGACACCCTGTCGTACCCCATTCGCATCCACCGGAGGCTTCTCACACACATCGATACCATTCTCGCTAACCCCTTTCCCCTTTATCTTATTGTTTTAATTGTAAACATGTAGAATAATTGAACAAACACCTTTAATTATTGTCCCATGTGTTTAATAATCTCGTGAATGCTCTAATGCATGCTTTTTTTGGTTGAGAAAATCGAATGCATGTAACTTTTTATCCATACAAGTGGAATCTGTGAACAAACACCTTTAATTATTGGCCTGTATGTTCAACACTCTCGTGAATGCTCCAATGCATTTTCTACGTCGAGGAAATCCAATGCACGATAATCTTCAAGCAACTCAATATGATGCAAACGGTTACGGATATATCTGTATCCGGTCCATCACCGTATCCGTTTTATACGGATTTTGACATCCGTATCCGTATCCGTTTTAAAATGGATACCGATATGGATATCGCTTTGATATCCGCAAACATCTGTATCCGTATCCGTACATCCATTTTCGTATATAAATATGGTTATAGATTTATTTTTATCACATATAATATAATTATATGCCTTCTTTTGTCATATTTGTATAATTTTTATGATACAAATACATTTAGTAAATTTTTATCATGTGGTTTTCATCCAATTCATATATATTTAAGTTGATTTTATATTTCTAACATCAATCATATGCGATCAATATCCATTTTATATCCGTATCCATTTTTTAAGGATACGATAAGATAATTTTAATATCTGTCAATATCCGTATCTACATCCGTATTCATATTTAAGAATAGATAATGATACGGTAATACCCATATCGGTATCCACTATTAGCAGCGAGAAAACCCGCGGGTAATCCGGATACCCGATTGGGGAAATCGCACGATACCTCACCCTGCAAGCAGCCTCCCACCGTCCCACGCTCCTTATTTTCACGACTAGGGCTTCGGCGATTCCTCCCACCGTCTCCTTCACTGTCATCCTCGAGCTTTTGCCGCAGCCCCTCCGCCTCCGGCACCCCCGATTCCACGGCTATGGCGCATAATCGGGCTTCGTCATTATCAGGCGTGGGGTCGAGGGAATCACGGCACTTATCTTCCGATTTTGATGTTTTTCTCCTTCGTCGGATTTGGAGTTGAGAGCAATTGATTGGATTTGGTGGTGCTCGGCTTTTCAGGGCTACGTGAGAATCTCACAACTCGGTAAGGTTTTGCATCATTGCAAAAACTATTGTGTAGAGTCTGTTGGGCATTGAACAGTAAGGCTGTACAATGTTCTCTGGTATCCTTTGAGTTAAATTTGTTATATGTGCTCTGATTCAAGATGCATTCCCAATAGCTAAACAAGTGTATACACAACGCTTTGTCTAAAAAACTTATTGAGATTTTGCGAATATCATATAATAGCTGACACAAAATGTGGGAAGGAGACATACACAGATAAATCAGAGCACTTAGAAGACAATGGATTATTATTTTTACTCTTTTGATGCAATTATCACCTCATCTGAAGAATATGCTAGAGATTTCTGGATGATAGCATCACTGGAAGTAAGAGATTACAATCCACTTTGGTGATATCTGAAAGCTACAGGACCTGCCTATAAATATACAGGCTGGTATGTTGAGTAGCGGGGCCATGTTCTAATTATAAATTATAGACGGTTGATATGTATTCCATATTCTGGTATGATTTTGTGAGTTTAGTTTTCTTATCGGTCTTGCTTTCCCTTCTGATTTAGAGAATGTCAATGATTGTATGTCTTTAATAGCTCTACTTTTAATCCCATCTAAGATGTTTGTTGTAGTGATCTGCAGACACCCATTACTCATTCAAATAATCTGGGTACCCGTTAGAATTGGGTATCCCTTGGAACAGTTCGGGCTGACCATGGATCGATAATGATCGTTGGTATGGGTCATGATTGAATGGGTCGGGTACCGGTCCCATGAACACCCCTAATATGGCCTCCGTTTCGATGCTTATTTCTGAAGTTGATATCACTTTTATATTAGCTGTCTTATAAGTCACTGTTGTTGCAGCTACCATCGCCGATGTTATTTGATGTAAAGTCGACAAACTTGTTGTTCCTGCTGTGTTGATTATTCCCTGCTATCCTGTCGCTCCTGAACTCTATTTTGCCACCATCATTTAAGTGTTGCTGCTCCATTATATCATTAAATGCATAGCCTATATAATAAACCACAAGAACTAAATTGGAAATGACATGTATAAGCAAAATACATGCTCATTTGTTTGCACACATCTATTTTGGATGTGTGCATTACGCAACTATGGCTGACGAAATTCGAAGATATTCAACTGCCATTGCCATTGTCTAATCAAGGAAACTTTGCACACACATTAATATTTAATAGTTGATATCTAGAATATATTAGTAATACATTGATATAGAATCACAAATCCATGACTTATGCCAACCAACATTGATTTTCTTCAGTTTAGTTAGAAAGTTTATTTCTAATATATTTTAATCACTATTTCTAATATATTTTAATGGATATTGGTGTGTGAATTCACCTCATTCTTGCATATAAGTGTATATTTGTATGCTATTTATTATTTCAAGAATCAGGATTGCTTAATTAGTGAAAAATCACTTTTCCGCAATTTTTGCGAGCCATATTTTCGGTTGGTAGAACACGGTTTGAGTCCCCACTTTGGGTCGGGATTCGGGAGGTCATTCCTCGGCTCTCTAGTAGGATGGTACGAAATATTGACGATGGCAACCTTTTTAGATTCTGGAGAGACGATTGGATGGGGGAGGGTAAGCTTGAGGACCGCTTCCGTCGTCTCTTTGCACTCGCTTCCCTCAAGGAAGCAACCTTGACCCAGGCGGCGGTGTCGAGCACATGGGCGTCGGTGTTCTGTTCGCCTTTGTCGGAGCGGCGCATGGACCAGTTACTGAGAATGCAGATGGATCTCCCTCGGACGGATATGCTTGGCACGAGCAGAGACCACTTTGTTTGGACAAGTTATAGGTTCTCGGTCAAAGGGGTGTAATAAGATTTCAACAGGAGGGCGCAAGAGCATGACCAAGAGCTGAAGGAAGATATCAAAATTATATGGGCATCAAAGATCCCTAGCAGAATAAAATTTTTCCTTTGGTGCTTAAGGAGGGGTCGCATCCTTGACAAAAGCCTCAAAGGGAGATTGATGGCGCAACTCGACAATTGGTGTGACATATGCAATGAGGCGGAGGACTCAACCCACCTTTTCTTGGGTTGCCCGGTCTCGGCCAGGGTCTGGATTGAGGTTGGTATCTTGTGGATCTGCACAGATGATCTCACCTCGCTATGGGCCTCTGTGCGCCGGATGGGGGGTGGGTCCACGGATGACTGTGCATGGCCGTTCGCGGTGTTGTGGGCCATTTGGATTGGCCGTAACGGGGTGTTATTTAAGGGTCAGAGGTGTTACTGGGAAAATGTAGTTTCTCATTGCACCGCACTTTACAATTCCTGATTAACGCGGTGATCTAATCTCTACTTTTTTTATTAATTTTACCTGGCCGTGACCCCCACGATGGAGTTCACCCACTCTTTACTCAAAGACAAAAAAATCTCCTTTTTCAAGCTTATTCGATTTGGATATTTCAAATCATGAATATGGGTCAAGTTGATCTTGGCCCTCCTAACTACAGAGGTGCATTTCCCTTTGCAACTCATATGTAACAACCATGCAACCTTATTCATTGCCAATAATTGAGCATTCTATGAGCATACGAAACACATTGACGTCAATTGTCATTACCCCAGAAACATGATTAAAAAAATGTACTAACTTGAATACTAGAAGTATAAAGGTGTTGTGAACCCAAAAAGCATGCTGCCATGAGCCCACATGTGACACTTGGAGGGTGCTGGTGTTCTTATCGCAACAACACTAGTGGCTACAATAAGCATTATTGTTGAAAGGAAAAGATTTATAGAGGTCCTTCTCGAAGGATGTAGACTTTAGGTTTCCTCTCTGATGTCTAGTTTTTGTAGATGAAGAAAAAAGGTAAGAAACCAAGGAGGTTATCAATCTATTATTTGAACCGTTGCTTTGTTACCAAGTTGAATATAATGGTATGGATCGCTTGATTATAGAGCCCATCTTCTTTATACAGGAAGTGATCACAACGACAAAGCCTTCTCCCACATTAAGTATGGTCGGCTACATGGATCTTTGCCTCCATTCATTTTTGTTTTGGATTTCTCAAAAAGATCCCTTTGGATGTCTCCTTCCAATACTTCATAAACCTTCCTTGCCTTTAAGCCATCTCAATATCCCAAATCTGGTGTTTTATAATTGGTGCATTTGTAGACCTCATTTGCAAATGGTTAAACCACCTTAAGCAGTTTTCTCTCATATATCGTGAATCATAACTATACCAATCTTGCTTCTGATCACACCATTCTGAATTCAATTTTTTTGTTTATGATCATAACATTTTCATTTTTGCTGTTGTCATTCTTTGACCATGTCTATGGTTCACATGCCAACATTCAGAAACCAAGGATTCATGGATGTGGAGATGGAAATCCTTACCTCCCAGTGCACGGGAGATCTTGTGTCGTGCTCCCAAGGAGTTTGTGTTGTGGTATGCATATGGGTCTGTATGATCAAATAATCGTCTAATGGGTCCGTTGATAGATTGAAAGCCACACTAATTGCAAAAGGCTTCACACAGACCTATGAGTTGATTACTTTGAGACATTTTTCCAGTTGTCTGCACGGGGTACATACGCACCGTTCTTCCTATTCATTGCTAATAAATTCTGACCCATCTTTCATGTTGATGTGAAGAACACCTTTCTCTATTGTGACCTTGAGGAGGACGTTTATATGATACAACCGTCGGGTTATGTAATCGAGGGGGAGTGCGCATGCCGACTATGTAAGGCCATATATAACGTGAAGCAGAACCCTCATGCATGGTTTGACAGACTTACCACTGAGATCATCACTCTTGGCTTTCAGAGGATGGCATTTGATTACTCTGTCTTCGTTAGATGACGGTCTACTGACACTATTATATTTGCAATCTATTTTGATGATATGGTTGTCACGGGAGACGGCGAAGTCGTCATCAAAGAGATCAAGACCTTTCTCCAAAAGGTCTTTGTCATGAAGGGTCTAGGACAACTCCGCTACTTCCTTGGTATTAATGTGATACAAACTGCTGGGGGGTTACATCTCTCACAAAGGTAGTATTGCTTAGACATCATCACTGAGACTGGACTACTTGGATGCAAGTCATCTGGCATCCTTACAGAAGTAAGGATTCATTCTACATCTACTAATCTTGAGTTTGAGGATACTACACCACATATAAGCCTGGTGGGTAAACTACTCTATCTCATTGTTATTGGGTCAGATATATCATATGATGTGAACAGAGTCAGCTAACACGTAGAGAGACCCCTTTATAGTCATTGGCGAGATATTCTTCTGATTCTTTGATATTTGAAAGAATCATTAGGTCGTTGACCTTTCTATGGGGTCAATGATCATACTAACATCTCTGCCTATATTGATGTTGACTATGCATTTCGTTTGAGGGTCGTCGATCCACTACGGGGTACACCATGCTCGTTGGGGGAAACCTGGTTATTTGGCAAAATAAGAAGCTGACAGTGGTCTCGACATCGAGTGCAAAGGCAGAATACATGGCAATGGGCCAAGCCGCATGCATCACATGTCTTGTCTCCTTTTACAAGAACTTGGGCTTCCAGTTGCCACTCCTGTATCTATATACTGTGACAACAAGTCTGCTACGTACATTGCCACCAATCTTGTATTCTATGTACAAACCAAACACATTGAGGATGACCATCACTTCATTCATGATGCAGTACAAGGAGAAAGGATCCTTACTCCACACATCTCCACTGAGCTTCAGCTTGCAGATATATTCATGAAGGCACTATTAAAGAAACATCTCTCGTGGTTGATTTCTAAGTTGGGTATGATCGATAGATATGCTTCAACTTGAGGGAGAGTGTTAGAGAACTTAGAGTTATTGTATTTTCTATTTTATTTAAGTCTTGTAAACCTTCAGGGACTTATTTGTAATTCCCCCCTTTTTGCTCTCTAGGATTTCACTCCATATAAGAAACTCCAGACTATGAAATAATAACAATGATTCATTCTGTTCACCAAGGACCATAGAAGTAAAAAAGAAAGGACTCAAAGTTGAACCTTGATGCATATCGATGTTGATATCTCGATTGGTAAAATATATATAGCGCCATTTGATTCTCAACACGGTTTGCTACTATTATAATTATCAATTCATTTTAATAATTGGATAAAAATTAAAAATATATAAATATGGTGTTATATAAGTTAAATTTAGTAATTAAGGGTTCTCTAGGAGTCAATCAAATTTACGTTTATTTAGGACTTCATTTTGATTTTTGTTAGCTTTTATTTTAATATTTTTGGAGTCCATAAATGGGTAGGGTTTTTTTTAATGAGAGAATAGGAAAATTGGAAAAATATCATGTCTTTTGTTCTTTCCTCTCCTTACTTTTTGTATGGAGTCAGATCCCATTCTTCTTCCTAAGCAACATATTTAGTAGTGTTTCTCTCTTCTTTTCTATGTATGGTGTCTCAAGGTGAAGCCTTCACTTAGGCAGCAAGAATGGCAAATCGCTTCATCTATGGTCTATGGGACACAATGTGCTAGGGCCTTGCCTTGTCTTGATGTCTAGGCAAGAACCTGCCTTTAATGGCACTATTTTATCAAGTTGACCATATAGTTTAGGGTGGCCATTAAGCACTTTAAAACTCAGAACATGATGATGAGATAGCATAATATATATGGTTATTTACACCCATAACCCTGAGTAGTTTCATAATTAACCCAAGAACCCTCGATAATCACGAATTACATTTAAGACCCCGAATAACCGCTCCGTTATACACCCATAACCTTCCGTTAGTTTAATCTGCTAACTCAACCAAATAGCTGAGTTAATCTAACCAATCATTGATCTAACGGCTGAGATTGATTAAAAAAAGGAAAAAGAGGTCGGTTTCCAGGCGAGGGATGTTCCAGGGGGGGGGGGGAGGGGTCCTGCGAACTGGACCCGGGCATGGGGGCTCCTCGCGGGGCAGGGGAGTAGACGTGTGCGGGGGAGGGGGCTTTCGCGGGGGGATGGGTCGCCCATGCATGGGCGGGGGGCGGCGGAGCAGAGGTGGGCGGGGGGAGGGGCTTCCGCGGGGGGATGGGTCGTCCAAGGGTGGGCGGGGGGCGGTGGAGTAGGGGTGTGCGGAGGGGGGGTGTTCCACGGGGGGATGGGTCGCCCAGGGGTGGGGTTGGAGGGGTACAGAGCAGGGGTATGGGGGGGGTTTCCTCCGTGGGGGGAGGGGTCGCCCAAGGGCAAGGGGCTTCGGGCAGGAGTGGGCGGGGGGCGACGGAGCTGGGGGGGAGGGGGGCTTCCATGAGGGGTTGGATCTCCCAGAGGTAGGGGGTTTCGAGCAGGAAGAACCTGGGGAGGGGGCTGGAGCTCGGGGGGACAGCCCGGGGGGTGGGGGGACTGCTCGGCCAGAGCTTCCAGGAGGAACCGGGGATGGGGTTGGAGCTCGGGGGGACAGCCGAAGAGGGTTGGAGCTCCATGCTGGCGGAGGACACGTGGGGCGGAGGGAGTCGCTTGCCGGGGACACACGCGACGGAGGCCTTCGGCTTGTCAGGGGGGATGGGTCGTCCAAGGGTAGGCGGGGGGCGGCGGAGCAGGGGTGTGCGGAGGGGGGGTGTTCCACGGGGGGATGGGTCGCCCAGGGGTGGGGTTGGAGGGGTACAGAGCAGGGGGTGCGCGGGTAGGGGGGTTTCCTCCGTGGGGGGATGGGTCGCCCAAGGGCAGGGGGCTTCGGGTAGGAGTGGGCAGGGGGCGACGGAGCAGGGGGGGAGGGGGCTTCCATGAGGGGATGGATCTCCCAGAGGCAGGGGGCTTCGAGCAGGAAGAACCTGGGAGGGGGCTGGAGCTCGGGGGGACAGCCCAGGGGGGTGGGGGCTGCTCGGCCAGAGCTTCCAGGAGGAACCGGGGGATGGGGGTTGGAGCTCGGGGGGACATCCGGAAGAGGGTTGGAGCTCCATGCTGGCGGCGGACGCGTGGGGCGGAGGGAGTCGCTTGCCGGGGACACACGCGACGGAGGCCTTCGGCTTGTCAGGGGGAGGAGGCATCAATTTTTTGGATCTACAAATGGCATCATATTATAAATATGATGTAGTTCGAAGGACATAATGGTCAACACATGACTTCTTCCGTCATTGTTAACGGAGAATTCGGACGGAACTTCACACAGGGTTATGTCATGTAAAGGTTAGGCATTATTCGGGGTTCTGGATGTAATTCATGATTATCAAGCGTTACGTAACTACTTAAGGTTATGGGTGTAAATATCCCTATATATTATATAATATTTGATAGACAGTTTATGATGAGATAACACACAATATAAAATACATAAAAATACTAATTGATGATGGTTTATGTAAACATGAGAATTGATCTCAGTTCAATTTTTTCTCTTAAAGAAACTGACGCCAACATTTTCTGTTCTTTTTTAAAACTCAGAAGCCATATTGGTGGGAATGCACTCATACCTGCCAACTATGCTTTTATATTTAATTTCTTTTTCAAATGTTGTTGCTAGCATATCAGACCTTAATTGTCCACGTTTCCTTTTCTCTTTATCTTGTTATTGCAGGGACATGCCGCGGAAAGTGAATTACAGTCTTGATGATGATGGTGATTACGAAGGCTGTGATGATTACGAGTATGATGAATATGATGACACCTACGATGCTGGTGATCAAAATGGTTAGTTTCACTCAGCATACTTGCTATTCAGTTAATGTGAGAAAGGCTTGATTTAATTTTGATTGGTTGTGTGAATATTTCATCCAACTCAGAGTATATGTTTTCACATTCTTTTCATGTATGACCTAGATGTCATGGGTTTGAGTCATGGAAATAACCTCCTGTAGATATAAATGCAAGGTTAGGCTGCATAGAAGTAACTCAAAGTGGATCAATCCTTCACGGGACCCCCACATAATGTTTATACGACGGGGGCCCTTTTTTGTATGTTTCTACTTGCTACATTCTTTATGGATATGGGGTTGCATTTGCCATAATTTTTTCCATAAATTGCGCTATACGTTACTTTGGGAAATTTTCGGACATATTTTTGTTTCTATTTTCTTTACAACAGTACTGGAACCGTCACAAAATGAATCAAAGAAAGAGAATCTATGGTGCTGCTCTATATGCACATATGACAACGATGAATCCTTACCATACTGTGATATATGTGGCGTTATTCGTGATCCTTCACCCAAAGCTTTTGGTGGCGGGCCTGAGAAGGGTGAGTCATTTTTCCAAAGCCAAACTGTTTAGAACAGCTTATTCATAGTCCACATGTAGAAGATTGTGTAGCATTCTTTGTTTTAAATTGCGTTTTACCTCTTGCCCATCACCGGAACTAAGTGGAACCATTTGAAGCAGTTGATGGCCCGTCAGGTAATTATGGAGTATCGGCCATGGCAAAGTCCCTTTTTGCACCATTGCCTTCTGGGACTTCCAAAACAATCACCGTCCTTCAGAATGTTAATGAAGAACTATTGAGCAAAGAGAGCTGGTAAGTTTAACTTATATATGCGAGCAACTTTTACTGATCTTCAAAATCTTTCGTGACTAAATTTCATCTGCATAATTTAGCTTTTATTTTTAGACTATAGACATTGTCGAGTTTAGTAGTTATACTGACGTGAATAGAAATAAGTGGCTACTGACAACTAACTAATAACCACTTTTATGTGTGGCATTTGGTTTATAGGTGTCGCTGTGATGGCACATTGGTCTACCGTCACAGTGAAACACTTTAGTCTTAAAAAAGTCTTTAGCTTTTGAAGTTCATATAAATTAATTAAATTCGTTAAAATGATATTTGTTGTCGATAAATGCATTCAGTTCCTTTTGGGTTCTGTTATGGATTTTCTAATGGTGGCTGTAAAGATATTTATATGTTTATATGTTTATATGTACCTTTTCGGTTATTTTATTTTTGTATGTCTAGCTTATGTAATTTACCCATAGCTCTCTCCTCTATGAGCCTAGGGTTCCTGGAATAAACATCTCTATTTTTCCTTCCAACATGGTATCAACGCGACAGTCCTAGACCTGAGCTCATGTATACAAAACCCTAGACCCCACCTTCCCAGCCCTGCGCGCCCCCTCCCCGCGCCCTCGCGCCTCCGCGCCGACCCCGTGCCGCCCCCTCGCCTCCCTGCGCCGCCCAAGCCGCCTTTGCGCGCCCCCGCACCGCTCGCACTTATGCGCATAGCCCCAACGTGTAGTGCTCCTGTGTCGCCCGTGCGCTGCTTATGAACGTAGCCTTCGTCCGCAGCCCGCACGTGCAACCTCGCACGCATTACCTGCTTGCGCGCCATTCCCTACACGTCGGCGTCGGTCCCCTTGTCTGGTTGATGGATTTGAGTGCATAAGTCTACATATGCATTCAAATCTGTATATGTCTGTGTAGACATTCACTTTTTGGTCTTCACAAGCCCTAGTCTTCTACCTCCGACATCATGTCTGAGAATGAAGTAGATGTACCCGCCATAGGCGCTTTCAGAGGTCCAACGCCTATTGTCAAAATGGACGGGATAAACTATGAGCTTCGGACTATGCAGTTCACGAGTCTTATGAAGTCAAATGGTAAAAAACATATTCTTACCGAGGTGGAGCGTATGAAGCAGATTGAAGTAAATGCCTCATAGGAGGCGGACGATGCTTATGTCAAAGTATGGCTCTCTGGTACATTGACGATTGAAATCGGCAAGGATGTGTTACATCAGCCTACTGCTAAGACGATGTGGGATATCCTCGCCGCAACATATTCTCAGGCGAGGAATGAGACGAAGATCCTCCAACTCCAGCATGATATATTCACTATCAAGCAGAATGGACGGCCCCTACATTTGCTGTATGCATCTTGGAGGGATGTTTGAGAAGCTACACAGTTTCATGCATCTTACTGCCACCCATGAGCAGCAGAAGACATATAGGAATGCTACTATGGTTAATGTATTTCTAGCTGCTCTTGATCCTGAATATGATGTTGTCCGCTCCCAGATCCTTACAGATGCTACAATTCCTCCTATGGAGGAAGCCATCCGCAGGCTTAGCAGGATTACTGTTCCGTCTACTACTAGTGGTCCAAGCATCCTCGACGATGGCATCCTCCCGAGTTAGAGGATGCTCGTCTACTTTCTGGACGTGGACCCCGTGGTAGGTGGTATCGAATCCGTCATCCCTGCACGTTTTATCATCGTACTGGCCATTCAGAGGATACATGTTATTCCAAGCATGGGTTTCCTCCATCGGCCCGAGTAGCAGAGGAACATGTTGAATCTCCTATAGTTTCTACTTCAGATCAACGGTTTGATGATCTCATGGCCAGATCTGAGGGACATTATGCCTCTTTCCACTTCACCTTCTCCAGGAAGCCATTCAGATGTTGCAGCCGCTGCTTCTGCTAGTACCGCTGCTACAACTAGCATCTTAGGTACGTATGCTTTAACATCTTGTCATGGATCTGAGATTACAGAGTGGATTATGGACTCTGGTGCGACACGTCATTTATGTGGAGACATACAACATCTTGCATCATATAGACAAGTTCCTCCAAAGAGAACAATTGTGATAGATGGTGGGACTCATTCCCCAATCACAGGATAGGGGGAGATCACTTTAACCCCTCTATGCGTTTACAGAATGCGCTAGATGCTCCTGATTTCTCTATGAACTTGCTTTCTATTAGAGATTACAAAGA
>JAZKJV010000798.1:364417-438188 GCA_037367405.1 Ottelia alismoides
TTGGCCATCCCCAAAGGACTTTGCTATTTCCTATTATTATTATTGTTAGCTGCATTATTTCAGTTATCCGTGAAATGGTAATATATCCTAGGTTTATGTGCAAGTTACAGTGATGAGATTTCCTAAATTTTATAGGAGCTGAGGCCTGATCTAGTGTAAAATTAAGCGTCCTTTAAAATTGCATTGCTGCGATTGGAAGCTTTATTAGATATTCACATTAGAAATCATGACTTTTTTTGATCTAATTGATAAGATGAAGGCAGTCTGGTGTATAAGCTCCTACTATGTAGGGTCTGGGAAGGGTCAAATCTCTTGGATCTATTATATGCAGCATTACCTAGCTGTAATTGGCATTGCAGGAAAATATCATTTTGTCATTTCACAATAGAGTGTCTCTTTTAATTGTTTAAAGTGGCTGATCTCTAACTGAAATTATTTTACTTGGTTTATATTCAGATCCTGATTTTTTAATAATTTTTTATGGTACATGATGCAGCTCCCTTCAAATTCGACTCTCCATCACCAGATGATGTTGTGTCATCTGGAAAAAAAGCATCCAAAATCACCGCCAAAGGTATTTCTTTAAGGTAGCCATGTTACTCATATTTGTATACAAATATAGTTAAGGTGAGGTGCTACTTACATGGATTGAGTATTGAAGTTGAAACCCCTGGAATGTAAAAAGATAGCCATGTTACTCATATCTGTATACAAATAGAGTTAAGGTGAGGTGCTACCTACATGGTATGGATTGAGTATTGAAGTTGAAACCCCTAGAATGTAAAGTTTGACCTTTTAGAGTAGTATGCCGGATTAGACATGGTTGGGTATTTTGTCTAGCTTGGTTCCTGTAGTCTAGCATGATGTCAGACTGGACTATTTAATATGTGCAAAATTTTCCAAATGCCTATATGCCTTATGCATTATAAATTGTTCCGGTTTAGGTGTTTGAGATCAGAGAATAGATATTGGCGGAAAAAGGGAGAGTTTTCTGACCCCGTAATCTGGTTTTTTGGTTGTAGCTGTCTCGCCCCTCTTGCCTTGGGGGTGGGAGGGGTTTCCATGAGACAGGGACTGCATGTCGTTTTGACCGAGTTTAACTGTCTCAAGAATCATGTAGCAGGCTTGTCTTGACGTTCTCGTTCTGTGCAGCATATCCTCATCCAGATTGCTCCATATTCTGATTAGATCAGGACCTAGTTAGCTACTGACCGAACAACTATCTCGTCTAGTTATTAGAAATTTGTATAGAATTCCTCAGTAGCTTGTTCCATTTTATTAACCTGCTTGGTGTCTCTTGGTCCTTCCAGTGAAAACTGCATTTGGCAGGTATCCTTGAAGGGGCATTTGCTAAAAAAATAGGAACCATGAGGAGAGGCACCTGGATCTGGAAATTGAATAATTTTCTGGGCATGGTGGAATAAAAAAGAGTGATTTCATGCAGTTGATTCATCTTTAATGAATAAATTTTTCTTAATGCATTTTTTATGCAAAAGAGTGTATGCACCAAGAAAGTGCATCCCCATAACTTGTAGGGATATTTACACTCATAATTGTGAGTAATTTCGTAATTATATACATTATGTATAATCACGAATTACACGCATGACCCTAAATAATGCTTAACTCTTACACCCATAACCCTCTGTTGACTTCCATCTAATTTCCCGTTAAATATAACGATATCCGTCGTATATTTTACATTTTATACCCTTTAAGTTCTCACTATTTACAAATGAGACCACTTGCTTCCTCCTTCAACCCCCCTCCCTCATTCTCCCCTTCATCCTCCAACACCCACCTCTTCCTCTCCTCCCTCCCTTCGGTCGACCACCTCCCTTCATCCTCCGAACTACCCTCGCCGTCGTCCTCCACCTCCCACCGATCACTACTGTCAGTGCTGCCCTCCACCTCAAAGCCCACCCCTCCGCCTCACCGCCATCCTCCACCATCATCAAAGCGCCCCCTCCCCTGCTGTCGATTGCAAGCCTCTTTCAAAGCTCCCCTCCCCCCCAAGCCTTGATCTGCCTGCAAGCCCGCGTTCCCTTCCTCCCTGCTACCATGTCTTCCTGCAAGCCCGCGTCCCCCTACTCCTCCTTTCTACCCTGTCGGCCTGCAAGCCCGTGGTGTCCAACGCCCCCCTCGCGAGACACATGTCGGTCACTCCCCTCCCCCCCAACTTCCGCCTCCACTCGCGTTGAAGAATCCCCGCCTCGCCCGGAAGCACCCACGTCGAAACCGCCTCCCCCTTATAGCCCGCCCGCGTCCCTCCGCCATCGCTGTAATCACTTGCGTTGAAGCCCCTCAGCCCGTGTCCCCTCCGCTGCCACTGGAAGCACCCGCGTCGAAGCCCCCCCAGCCCATGTCCCCTCCGCCGCCACCCGCCTCGAAGCCCCCCAACCCGCCTCCCTCCATCCCTGCCTCCGTTATTCTGCTGCCGAAGCCCCACACCCACCTGCTATCAAGCACCTGTCGAAGGCCCTCAATTCCACCGTCGTCAAAGCAGCCCCTCACCACCTGCAAGCCCTCGTCCCCCTGCCACCTGCAAGCCTCCGTCGAAACCCTCACTCCCATCCTCCACAATCTTCAACCCCCTCCCCCCGCCCCAAAAGATCCAACGGAGAGCCATGCCGATGTCGGTGCTAGATGGGATTATTTTTCTTTTGTTAATCCCAACCGTTATATCATGAATGGGTTAAATTAACTCACTCATCTAGTTGATAAACAGAGCCTTTATTCAGGGTCATGCGTGTAATTCATGAATTATGCATGGTTATGTATATAATTAGGAAATTAGTCAGGGTTATAGGTGTAAATATCCCTAACTTCTATTATTCAAACTTAATTACAGAGTTCACAGCTCAGAAAAAATCAGGTGAATGCACTACATTTTCCACATACAAACTCTCCTCAAGAAAAACCACCCCAACCTTGGCAAGCCATATTGACCAAATCCACACAATCTTAGCAAGTCAATTTACGCCCTAGATTGTGTCATAGCAAGGGAACTTCCGAATGCTCCATGGATGAGACGTCAAGCCATAAAATAGACATCTCGGCCTAGAATTTGCACGCATGCTCACATTTGAAGAAAAGTGCTTTAGCTACTTGGGGTGACTCGCACATCCCTCCACTCCTTGTGGTCCCTGAGGGTAGAGGGGCAACTAGCCTCACCTAAGGCCTCCAAAAGTTGCTAGATTTTTAACAATGTTGGTTTGAAGGATCAAAATGGAATGTGGGGAACTAAGTTTCATCTAGCCACACACCTCAACCATTAATATATATTGGTCATTAGTGCCTAGAGAAAAGTCGGGAGTCTAGTACAAAGAACTCCCTTCTACCATCCATCATCCTTCCAGAAGCAGAATGACACCCATCTCGAAGTTGTATGAACACCCATTCTCGAGAACTCTGTAGATCCGAACAAAAACTTCCGTGACAACAACGTATCATATTGTAGGAAGGAGTTGACATGGAAGAAAGGGGAACCCTACTAGATAACGGAGCGCCACATCCATAGATAGCACGAATCATCCTACAGATCAGATTCTCACCACTCTCCAATTTTGAAAAACCCACTTAGCCAGTAGCCCCCCCCCCCCCAAAAAAAATAAACAGTGGGAATGATAATATCATCTTAAGCTACAAGACCCCTATCGATTGGACATCGGTGCCAGTGTAGATGAAATCGATGCGTAATTGATTCAAGGTGCCTTTGAAACCCAATTAGAGTTTGGCGAGTGGCAATGGAAAAGATAGAGATCGTTGAGAAGATAAACTCGATGAGATTTAGTTTGCCATTTTAAAAAGGTACGTTACCTTTTACTTAGAAAGCTTTCGCTCAAGCTTCTCGACCAAATGCATCTAATCAATCTGCCGTAATCAACTAGAAATAAGGGTGAGTTCTAAACAAGTAGTAGGGAAAGCTCCATGCATATTATCAAGATTCACATGATGTCTAGAGCCTCTGCCTCCGAGAGACCAAACATGATAAAAAATGAACTTTGTGCAGTTGATCGGAAGTTCGACAACTCACTGAAGATGTCAAGAACAATCGATGTGTTGCACACCTCTGGGATACTCCCTCCACGAAGAATCATATAATGTGCAAACTGAAGGGCGGGATAGAGATGCCGCTAATCGGTACCCCCAACAAATCTCTTACTACAAAATGCACATTAGCAACTAGAGCAAAGTAAACAATAGCAGGGCTAAGTGGTACCCATACCAAAGACCATACTGAAACTGAAAGAAACAAAGCTCAAACTTGCCTCAAGCTTGCCATTTACTGGGTGGAGCAAGAAGAAATAACAGATCATCTCTTCATCCAAGCAATTTAGGCATCCAAGAGACCACATCTCATGAGAGATGCCCATAGAAAACACCACCCCGCACAAGCATATGCCTTCAAGAAGTCAATCTTGCAAAGCACCATCACCAAATTGTCCATTATATTTATGCCCTTGATTGTTACGTAGGAGAAATGATGTCATTCAAGACCAACTACATTCTATTCCCCATTACCTTTGCAACATTGTGATAAACTGCATTCAAAAAAGCAAATTGACTTAGCCTATTGCGTAAGGTTTTTGGGAAGAAACACACAGATTGTGTAGAGGGAGAGATAGATAATGGTGACCAACGTAAGCCTAAAGATACTAAATAAGTTGTACGTCACACAATATTGATTTTTTTAATAGAAAACGTTGATGAATATATACATAATATCGAGTTATCAACAACAATCTACACAAATCTTAAAACACAATTTCATGATTAAAGACCCCTTGTTTTAGGTGTGGAGAGGGGCCAGATGATCTAGGCTAGCACTTATTTACCTGCCATTGCTCATTGGAGATATGGAACAAGATGGATTTTGTCTAGTGGAGGTGTGCATACTAATCTGTTTTTTGGGTCTCCTTGCGGCCTGCGGTGTCTACATCTCAGATTGTATCATTGCATCCATTTGCCGTGATTTGGGTAATTTGGCTTCGTGAATGGAGTTCTTCTTGGGCAGGATTGCTTCCATATTGAGAAGGTAATTCACCATGCCAGGACACTCTTTGAAACCAGGCATTTGTAATGGTTTTTTGATTTAATGTAACGAATTTTTGGATGTGATTCAATCACATTTTTACACATCGAACATTGAGAAAAAAAGGAAAAAAACTCTTTGATCACACATATTACGAAAAATAGAGAGTACAAAATGCATACCGTTGAAATCAACAATGCCAAAAGCTTCAATATCTCCAAAATCCCAAAAGCGCTCACTGCAACAGCAACTTGGGCGATACGGGCAAAATGGGGAAATGAGTCACCCATACAATTTTATTCCGTAAAAAATGAAGGGAATTGTGGATATAAGCCCGGGATTGTCCCAAGATAGATCTGAATGGAGGCGAAGAATCCATGTAGCCGACCCTACTTAATTGTGGGAAAAAGCTTTGTTGTTGTTGTTGAAAAAAATGAAGGGAATCTCTACTTTCGGTGATGTTACCGACATGGCGATAGTGATATATCAGCGACACCTGAGAAATAGACATGTTTCCCCTCTATATTGCTGATATGGCTATAGCGACATGTCTATTAGATCATGTTCCGCGCTCTCCAATACCTATTTGATTGTTTCCAAGCTATTAGTGAACCTTTTTGCATGAGGTGGTTGATGACATTGTTTCGCTAGGGTAGAACACCTTTATCGAGGAGTGCTTATCTTGGAGAGCTTTACAGAAGCATCATAGTTAATTTCTTCTTGTGAGGGACACAGTTGTATACCTTCCTTTGGAAGATACATTTCAATAAGTCATATTAACACTGAGATGTGCCGACCCAAACGAAGAGAGTTTTCCTAGAAAGGTGGGTGGCATGGATCAAGCGGGGTGTGGCCACGATCTCTCTCTCTTTTATTGAGAAAGATTGTTTATTGCGGGATGGATTCAGCTGCATCCGTGAATCAGACAAGGCTGCTCGTTGGTAACATTGTTATTTGTGACTGCAGCTGACACCGTAGGGGTGAGTGAGATGCTTATAAAGGGGGTATACAATCTATTGACGACAACCTTTGGTTTAGTACAGTTTTTATCCAGGCACCCCAGGATTTGCATTTATTCTTGGCTAGAAAAAAGAGAAAGTACATGTATCTCTTGGCTAAAAAACCATATCAAGGCATCCCCTGATTCGCATGTTTTAAAAATAAATAAATGCATTACATTTAATACTCATGATCTCATGTGGTTTGCATTTATTCTTTCCCTTTAGTATTGAAAGCATTAGGAACTACATGTTCATGGTTTGCTTGTTTCAATTGCTATTTTTTCTGCAGGGAACCCACTGCTGTTGTCCTCTACCAGGAATTCTGTCTATACATCCGAGAAGACTGGAGAGAATAGAGTTCGAGCTCTTTCTGAAGCATCTGAGTCATTTGGTAAATCTTCTGCTGATTCCAATATTCTTGATCATAATGGCAGTGACTCTACGGAAAGCTTTGAAGATAAAAGTAAAACTATATCCGGTAGCCTGCAAAATTTGAATTTGGATAAAAGGTCTGATGTTTCGAGAAGTTCTTCAAGCTCCAGGAAGAACGTTCCACTGTCTCAATATAAACCTGAGAAGTGGATGTTAGACCAAGAGAAGGGAACACTAAAACAATTAAACCTGGCAATTGTAAGCATCTTTCATGGGCATGGGTTCCACACAGTTTTTGCTTTAAACTTGGGTAAAATGTCAGATTTTCTTGTATTCACCAGATCGGCCATGTTGATTCCGGAAAATCAACACTGTCTGGGAGATTGCTTCATCTCCTGGGACGTATATCTCAGAAAGAAATGCACAAATATGAAAAGGAGGCTAAAGAAAAGGTACACCATCAAGAGTTTTACTCAGTAATTACGGTATGTAGAAATTGACATTCCAATCTACTGTGTGATACTACTTATTTCACCAGGGAAAAGGTTCATTTGCATATGCATGGGCAATGGATGAAAGTGCCGAGGAGAGGGAAAGGGGTGTGACCATGACAGTTGCTGTGGCTTATTTTGACACAAAGAATTATCACGTGGTTATACTTGACTCTCCTGGTCACAAAGATTTCGTTCCGAATATGATATCAGGTGCCACTCAAGCAGATGCAGCTATTCTTGTTGTTGACGCTTCCATAGGTTCATTTGAAGCTGGCATGGAGGGAAATGGAGGAGGACATGGGCAGACACGGGAGCATGCACAACTTATTAGGAGTTTTGGTGTTGATCATCTTATTGTACTTGTAAATAAGATGGATATGGTGGGCTACTCAAGGGACCGATTTGATTTGATAAAAAAAGAACTTGGCACTTTCTTGCGAACATGTCAATTTAAGGAACAATCTATTGCTTGGATACCCGCAAGTGCAGTTGAGAACCAGAATTTGATTAGATCCCCGTCAGACTCCCGCCTTACTAGCTGGTATCAAATTCTCATGAATTTGTTTTTATCTTTCAGAATATTGACTTTAGGCATGAAGCCTTTTATGCGAATAGAATTATATATATTTCCATTTCACAAAGCTCCTTTCTCCCAACTACTTGTTTTAAATATTACCTGGTTTTAATGGGATGTGTACAAGGGCTAGTGCACAACCAAGAGAGACGGGTGTGTGTATATATTAGTTTCCATTTCCCTCAAGAAGAGTTTATGACAGCTTATACATACTAAGTCAAACATCTACTTCGAATTATTTGCCTATGAGTGGAGCCTATGAGTGAAAAAATGATTACTTTTTTAGAGTTGCTCATCTTTTAATATGTGATTGTTCTATTCCCCTCAAGTTGGGCATACATGTCCACCATGCCAAACTTGCCTACATCCAACTCAAATTGTACCATAGGTAGCCCCTTTGTAAAGAGATCGGTATCCTGATCGGTAGACTTCAGGTATGGAAGGCACAACAGACCATCCTCAATTTTCTCACAGATGAAATGTCTATAAATCTCCAAATGCTTCGTTCTGTCATGCATTATGTGATTGTTTGCCAAGTTTATTACGGTCTTGTTGTCACAAAACATCTTCATTGGCACTAAACTTGATGCCCAAGTCATGGAACGGAATTTTTAACCATATTTTGTAAAACCATTGGTAAGAGACCGTTATTCTGCTTCAACACTTGATCTTGAAACCACATTTTGCTTCTTACTTCTCGAAATAACCAAATTTCTGTATAGATATACTGCATAACCTGATGTTGATCTTATATCATCAATGGAGCCAACCCAGTCGACATCAATATATCCTTCAATAGTGACTTCATGATTTCTTTTGAATATAAGACCTTTTCCTGGCGATCCTTTTATGTAGCATAGAATTCTATTTACCACATTAGCATGAGAAGTGGTAGGAGCATGCATTAATTGACTTACCACATTTATAATGTATGTAATATCCAGTCTGGTAAGGTTAAGATAGATCAATTTTCCCGCAAACCTTTGAGTACCTACTCTTTCCTGCATCATCAAGAAGGTCACCATCATCTTTATTTAGTTTATGATTTGCATCAATAGGATTAGTAGTAGGCTTGCATCCCAACATGGCACAGTCCTTCAATAAGTCCAGAGTATATTGTCGTTGACTTAAACACATACCTCCTGGGGATCGAGCCATTTCAATGCTTTGGAAGTACTTTGGCTTCCCCAAATCCTTCATTTCAAATTCACTTGCAAGTGTTGTCTTTATCCTGGAAAGTTCTCATTAATTTTCACATGTAAGGATCATGACATCGACATACACCAAGAGAATAGGTCCTTTTTCTCCATTTCTCATTATAAACAAGGTGTGGTCTCCATTCAATTGCGTATATATGTTTCTAATCATGACCGGACGGAAACGTTTAAACCAAGCTCTTGGTGACTACTTTAATCCATATAAAGACCTTTTTAGTTTGCAGCACTTGTTGTCCTTCTCAAACCTAGATGGCATTTTCATATACACTTCTTTAAGATCACCATTCACGAAAGTATTTTTCACATCTAACTGATACGTTTTCCAAGAAAATTGAGTTGCTAAACAAATAACAACTTTGATTGTATTCATCTTGACAACATGAGCAAATGTCTCAAGGTAGTCAATCCCATATTTCTGGCTGTATCCTCTAGCCACAAGTCGAGCTTTAAACTTGTCGACGTTCCCATCAACACATATTTGATTGTATAAACTCATTTGGAGCCAACAAGGTGAGCACTCTTAGGAGCATCAACGATATCCCAAGTATTATTTTTTTACCAAGGCATCCATTTCTTCCTTTTTAGCATGATCCATTTTGGATCTCTTTTTGGCTTCATCAATATTTTGGAACATAATGAGCATCACGAGAGGTAATAAAACATTTATATCTTGAACTCATATTGGTGTAAGAAACGAAGTCCTGCACTGGATAACGAGTAGAGGCTCGAACAGTTCTAATGGATTTTCTCATTGCAATGGGACGATCATCCGGCAAAGAGTCGACATTCTCAGTATGGATATCAAGAGAGAGAGAGAGAGAAAGGAATATTTGCAGAGTTTCCATGGTCAAAATCATTTGTGGAAAGGTTGACATCATGATCAGAGGAAATGTTGACATCATGGTTCGGTATCATCTCTTCTTCAGTTTCCACCACTTTATCTGATCTCTTTTTTCTGCTATAAGTCTGTTCGAATCTGCCTATATTTTCACTGTCTTTATCTCTATCTTGCTCATTTCCCTCCCCCACATTGTTAGTCTCTTGTATGTCGCCTAGAAAATAAATCCCATTTTCATATTTCTCAACATATGTACTCACAGACTCCCTTTGAGGAAATCTCTCAGAGAAGTTGGACTCACTCTCAAATAAAATAACATCCTTACTTACATGAAGATGACGAGCCACAGAATCAGCATTTATATCCTTTTTGGGTTCCAGAATACCAAAAAAGATGCATTTCGTGGCTCTTGGGTCCAACTTATTCCAATATGGTCCAGAGTTGTGAAGAAAGCAGGCACATCCTAAAACCGTGGGTCCAAACTGAAGGGAGAAATCTCCAGATGGATGACAGAGAAAAGAGTTCTCTTACCAATTACGATCGAAGGTGTCCTATTGATCAGATAAGCAACAGTCAAGACGGCTTCTCCCCAAATTTTTTTGGCACATTCCGTTGCAATAGGAGTGCTCTGGTGACATTTAATAAATGACGGTTTTTTTCTTTCTGCAATCCCATTCTGTTGCGGCGTGTAACTACATGAGGTTTCATGAAGGATACCCTTATCATCAAGAAAAACACGTAGGGAACTTTCCAAGTCCTCCTTGACATTATCAGTCATGAGAATTCTTACTATTGTTGCATGCTGAGTGCTTATTATATTTATAAAGTTCTTTTCAACCGTAGGTGCTTCACTTCTATGTTTTAAGAAGTACACATAAGTACTCCATGAAAAATCTTCAATGAAAGTGATATAGTATATATTGGCCACCCACGCTCTTCACACTTGACAGACCTCAAATATTAAAATGTATTAATTCGAATGCATAAGTCGATTGAGTAGTAGATGCAGGAAATGTGGTTCTTGTTTGCTTTGCAAATTGGCAAACCTCACATTGTAAATCATCCTCAGACACTCTAGAAAAAAATCTAAGGCATCAACTTGTGTAAAGAGGAAAATTGATATGATCGAGATGTTCGTGCCATTTTCATACTGTTAAGATAAATATCTTTCTATGTCTATTTTATGTAATTGCATTTTCTATGGGTACTTATCTTGTAATTAACCCAAGGGCTATTCTCCTATATAAGAGAGCCCTCGGTCTATTCTAATGCAAGATTCATTTTTCTCGTAACATGGTATTGGAAGAACGGTCCTAGACCGAGGTTCCTGTATCCCACCCCAAAACCCTATCCTTATACCCCCCCTTCTTCCTCCTCGGTGCCGCCCACTAGCCCTTGGCGTCGCCCACCAGCCCCCAGCCCCTCCGACGCTGCAGCGGCCCCGTCCGGCCCCCCTCCCAGCAGCAGCGGCACCCTCCAGGGGACCCCAGTCCCGCCCTAGCGCAGCTGCGACACCCCCCTGCCGCCAGGGACTGCACAACCTATCGAGGGTTCTCCCCATGTCGTTGCAAGCACTGCCGGGTGCAGGCCGGAGTTTCCAGCAGCGCGTACAGACTGTTGTAACACACGCTAGGGCATTTTTCCTTGGGCCGGTGACCTCACGCGTGAAGTAGGGATGGTTTTATGAGTCTACACATACAACCTACCCTTTCCTATGATTCTGTAGACAACCTTATGTGATTTATCCCTAGTAGATCTGTATTTTTTGGCTCTTTCCTACCATGTCAGAGAACAAGGGTGACATCTTCTCCTCGTCTGATGCCTTCAAAGGCCCGACACCTATTGTGAAGATGGATGGGACCAACTATGAGCTTTGGTCAATGCAGCTTCGTACCCTTATGCAGTGTCACAATAAGGAGCACATTCTGACTGATTCCGAGTCGGCGGACAAGATTGAGGCGAATGTATCGTGGAAACAAGACGATGCTTATGTGTGTATATGGCTCTCCGGGACACTGACAACAAAGATTGCTAATGACATTGTGAATCAGCCAACGACAAAGGCTATGTGGGACATACTGGCAGACACATATGTGCAGTCGCAAATTGATAGCAAGATTCTTCAATTGCAGTTCAACATTTTCTCGACCAAACAGAATGGTCGACCGCTCCATGCTCATTTCTCTCACCTACGATGCATGTTTGAGCGTTTACACAGTTTCATGCCAACTACCACCAGCACTGAGCAACAACAATCCTATCGAAATGCCACAATGACGGGGTGTTTTTGTCTTCTCTTGACCCTCAGTACGATGCTGCTCGTACTCAACTTCTGACTGGAGAGACCATTCCGCCAATGGAAGAGGTCTACAAGCAATTGAGCATGATTACTACTACATCTGCGACTACAGTACAAACTACTCCTTTTGCTATGGCTACAACTCGAGGCAGAGAAGGACCGTCCCTCTTTCAGAGTCGTGGTCTGCGTGGTAGAGGGGAAGGCCGACGTCGTGGTCCTTGCTCGCATTGTCATCGCCCATGCCACTCTGAGGAGACTTGCTTTCAGAAGCATGGCTATCCAGCTTCTGCACTTATTGCTGAGCAGACTGAGGCTTCGTCTGCGCTTTCTACAAATACTCGCTTTGATGATATTGTCTCCAGACTTCGTGAGATGATGACTACTCCTTCGTCTTCGTCTCCAGGTTCCACAGATACAACTGCTTCTGCGAGGGCTTCTTCTTATTCATCGGGTATTCATTATGCATTTACCAGTACTACATGCTTAGACTTGACAGACTGGATTATAGATTCTGGGGCATCCCATCATATGTGTGGCGGTAGGATGCAGTTTACTTCGTACAGAGAAATAGCACCTGGCAGATCGGTGGTCATTGTCAATGGGGTTCGCCTACCCATTGTTGGTCAGGGGGAGATTACTCTAGCCCCTTCTCCGCGCCTTCAGAATGTCTTGTTTGCTTCTGATTTTCAGATGAACCTTTTGTCAGTTAGTCAGCTTACGAAAGATTTACATTGTCGTGCCATCTTTGATCCCTCTTCCTTTGTGTTTCAGGACATAGCCGTGAGCAGAGAGGCTTCTATAAGCTTGATGTACCACCATGTGCTGGTATTGCTACTATTCCATCTGGATCAGTTTCACCATTCATATGGCATCTCCGTTTTGGCCACCTTCCTCTACAAAAGATGTGTCATGTGCTACCTCAGATCTCTCCCCGTATTGCGTTGAATTGTGAAGCCTGTCAGCTTGGGAAGCATTATCGCTCATCATTTCCGAGTCGTTCGAGTCGTCACAGTAGTCGGTCCTTTGAGTTGTTTCATTTTGATATTTGGGGTTTGAGTCGTGTCCCTGATCATCAGGGGCATATGTTTTATATGGTTGTTGTTGATGATTATTCTAGATTGTCTTGGGTGTTCTTGTTAAAACACAAGTCTGAAGCACATGCCATCATTAGAAACTTTCTTATTGAAGTCAAGAATATTTTCTCTGCCAATGTAAAGTTCATTCGTACGGATAATGCATTGGAATTCTTAACACTTCATTTGTCTGAATTTCTCAATTCACTTGGGATTGTTCATTAAACTTCTTGCAGTTATACTTCACAACAGAATGGTGTAGCTGAACACAAACATCGTCACCTTCTTGATGTCACACGTACATTCTTGATACAAAGTCGTACCCCTCACTCCTTTTGGTGGGATGCTGTTCTCACTGCCTGCTATCTGGTAAATCGAAGGCCGTCTACAATTCTTGGAGAGAAGGTTCCCTTCTTGATTGCGTTTTCCGAGAAGGAACTGTTTTTTCTCACACTTTGGTTCTGTGGCTTTTGTCCACAATCTCACTCCTGGTCGCTACAAGCTCTCACCATGAGCTCTCAAGTGTGTCTTTGTTGGATATTCTCGTACTCAAAAAGGGTACAAATGTTTTGATCCTATGGGCAGATGGTATTACATGAGTGCTGATGTTACTTTCTTTGAATCCATTATGTATCTCTCTCCTACAGGTGACATGTTATCCAATAACAACTCTGGGGAGGATGTTGTTGTTCCTCCTCCTCTGTCTTTTCCACCAGGTGTGCCAAGTATTGCTCCTCAGCAACCATCATCTCCACTATCACATCCTCCACCGCCACCACCTCCACCTCCACCTATCCAGACGCAATTCATACCTCTTGTATACACTCACAGATCTTCTACCAGCTCCTCTGCTCATAGGACGTCCACATCATCCAGCACGCCTCAGGTATATCATTGTAACATTGTTTCAACTGATGGTACTGGCGATTTACATGATACACATGACGACTTGGGCCCAGAAGACAGAATGGATGCTGATCTGGACATTCCTATTGCCCCGAGGAAGCCTAGACGTAAGTGCGCCACATACCCACTTGTTGCACATGTTTCTTTGGATCACCTTTCAGACGAGTACAAGAGGTTTGTAGTGGGACTTTCTGCGGTTACTATACCACGTACATATATGGAAGCGTTACAGGACAACAGGTGGCGCAGTGCCATGGAAGAAGAGATGCAAGCTCTAACATATTGAGGGACGTGGAGAGTTGTACCTGCACCGCAAGGTGCGTCGATTGTAAGTTGCAAATAGATATTTTCGGTCAAGCAAAATGCAAATGGCAGTGTGGATCGCTACAAGGCACGACTTGTGGCACGAGGGTTCACCAGTGGTGAGATTATCAGGACACTTTTTCTCCAGTAGTAAGACATTCGATACTACAGATTCTTCTGTCTGTTGCAGTATCACGAGATTGGCCGTTATATCAGCTTGATGTGAAGAATGCCTTTCTATACGGGGACCTTCAGGAGGAAGTTTACATGCAACAACCACCTGGGTTTACTGCTGAGGGGGGGTCTCAGAAGGTGTGCAGGCTACACAAGGCAATATATGGCCTGAAGCAGAGTCCACGAGCTTGGTACCAAAAGCTTTCGGAGCTAATTGAGCACAACGGGTTTTGAGGTCCACTACAGACCACTCACTTTTTATTCAGAAGACATAAAAAGGTATGGTTGCTATACTTGTGTATGTAGATGACATTATTGTTACAGGGGATGATGCCCATGGCATTCGTATAGCCAAGGAGTTCCTAGGTCAACAGTTTGTAACTAAGGACCTTGGCAATCTACGTTACTTTATATGATTAGAGTTTGCCAGGAACCAACGTGGTCTAGTCATGACTCAGAGAAAGTTTGTGATGGATCTCCTTTCTGAGACATGCATGACATGATGCAAACCTGTTACTACTCCTATGGATCCAAGTATGAAATTGTATGATAATGATACTGAGGAAGTAGATAGTAGGAGATATATAGAATTGGTTGGGAAGCTTTTATATGCTACTATCACTAGGCCAGATATTATGTTCACAGTAAGCAAAGTTAGCCAGTTCATGGAGCAACCCAGAAAGGTACATCTGGATGCCATCTATATGATTTTGAGATATTTAAAGAATTCACTTGGTTCATGTCTCTTATTCAGTAGGGTTTCATCCCTTGAGGTGACAACTTGTGCAGCCAATGACTATGCAGGTTGCCTCATAGACAGAAAGTCTACTACGGGCTTTGCGGTCTTTGTTGGGAACTCACTTGTCTCATGGAAAAGCAAGAAGCAAACAGTGGTATCTAAATCTAGTGCAGAGTCAGAATACAGGGCCATGACACGAGGGAGTGCAGAGATGATGTGGGTTAGATATGTATTGACTGATCTTACCATTAAAGTTCCTCCTCCTATGCACCTTTTATGTGATAATCAAGATGCATTATTTATTGCCAATAATCCTGCTTTTCATAAGCATACGAAGCATATTGATGTGGACTGTCATTACACCAGGGACATGATACAGAGAGGGCTCATATATGCCTCTAATATTTCAACAGGAGACAATATGGCATACATCTTCACCAAGGTCTTCCCCGAAGTCCATTTCAGAAGTGTTGTTCCAAGCTGAGCATGATTGATATATATGCTCCAGTTTGAGGGGGGGTGTTAAGATAAATATCTTTCTATGTCTATTTTATGTAAACGCATTTTTTATGGTTACTTATCTTGTAATTAACCCAAGGGATATTCTCCTATATAAGAGAGCCCTCGATCTATTCTAATGGAAGATTCAATTTTCTCCCAACACGTACTAAAGTGGAGTAATCCTTTTTAAAGCGAGCTTTCATCACAGAGGTAAGGGCTTGACCTACTCAAGCTGGAAGGCGATATAATCCATCCTTAACAAATCCAATTCCAATCTTCTTGTCTGTCTGCAAGTCTTCTAGAATATACGAGTTGTGATAAAAAATCAACATGCAGTGTAATTCTTTAGTAATCTTACTGTCTGACAAAAGATTTACTAGGAAATCAGGGACGTGAAGTGTATTGGTAAGGAGCAAACGATCAATAACAAAAATCGTTCCTTTTCCAGCAACAGTAGTTGGAGACCTGTCTGTAACAGTAACATTCTAGGATCACTAGTCATGTGATCGGAAGCACCACTGTCAATAATCCACTCCGATTTGGTAGAGCAAGCATTGCTAGTTCTCTTCATATTAAAATTTGAACCATTATCTGTCGATTTCAAATAGGCAGATTCTTTAGTAAACGATTTCTTCAAGAAGGACTGTAACTCCATGATGCCATCCTTTGCTAAGTCAGGTTCTCTAGATGCTCCAAGCATTATAGGATCATTCACACGGAAGTTCATAGCCTTTAGACTTTATTTATCTCTCATAGACATTTAATCAGACACTTATCATGATGCTTTTTGTGGGTTTTTTTTGGGACGATAATGTAAGCAAATCGGTGGAAGATGTATTCTTTGTGTGCATTTTCCCTTAAATCTATCTTAAATGAAAATGGTGTGATTAAAAAGAAATTGTTTTGAAACCAAAGCATTCCACGCTCATTAGATGCTAGATCAATCATAGATTTTTTAAAATTTGCAAAAACCTTGGGGAGAAATCTCATTTTTTTAAGAGGAAAAAGTGATGTGAGCTTGAAGTGAGTCACGACCCAAACAAACAACAACAATAAAGCTGTTACCCACAATTAAGTAGGGTCTGCTACATGGATTCTTTGCTACCATTCATATCTATCTTCGGTCAATCTCAGGTTTATATCCAAAAAATTAAGACCCATTCGTATAGTCTCCTTCCAACATTTCTTGGGTCGTCCTCATCCTCTCTACTTTGCCCAACATCCCAAAACTCGCATTTCCTAGCTGGTGCATTAGCTGACCTTCTTTGCAAATGACCAAACCATATTAAGGGGTTTTCTCGCATCTTATTCTCAATCTGAGCTACACTAACTTTCTTTTTGATTGAATCATTCCGAATATGATCTTTGCGTCTGTGTCCACACATCCACCTTAACATTTTCATTTCTGCTACAATCATTCTCTGCAAATGTCTATGCTTCACAAGCCAATATTCAGATCCATAGAGCATATCAGATCTCATGGTTGTTTTGTAAAACTTTCCTTCGATTTTTAAAAGAGTTCTCTTATCACAGAGAACATCAGAGGCTCCTCTCCACTTTCACCATCCTGCATTTATTCTATTTGTAACATCTTTATCAATTTCCCATCGTGTTGCAAAATAGGTCCCGGGTATCTAAAAGAATCTCTCTTCTGAATGTTATCGTCACCAATCAACTCAATTCCTTTACCATTGCTTTCATCAAAGGTGCACTCCATATATTCAGTCTTATCTCTATTTATACGAAATCCTTTAGTGTCCAATGCATGCCTCCAGCCTCAAGCTTCTCATTTACTCCATCTATGGTCTCATCAATCAAAACAATATCATCATCAATAACATAGACCAAGGTATCTCATCATGAATATGACTTCTCAACTCGTCTGTAATCAAAGTAAAAAGAAATGGACTCGAAGCTGAACTTCGATGTAGACCAATGTTGATGTCAAGATAGCCAGTCTTCCCAGACTGGATCCTTACACAAGATAAATCCCTATTATACATATCCTTTATGAGGGTAATGCATAGGACATGTAGTTGTCTCTTCTCCAGAACTCTCCATAATATCTCCCGTGGGACAGAATCATAAGCTTCCTCCAAATTAATAAAAATCATATGGAGGTTCTTCCTTTTAGCTATATAAATCTCCATTGTTCTCTTTAGCAAATGAATGGTTTCAATAGTTGAGCGACCTGTCATGAATCCGAATTATTTTTCTTTTAGTTTGAATACTTGCCTCAACCTTTTTTCGATCACACGTTCTTAAATTTTCATAGTATGACTCATCAGCTTGATACCTCTGTAATTTGAACAATTTTGAATGTCTCCTTTGTTCTTATAAAGAGGCACCATGATACTCCTCCAATCTGCAGGCATTTTCTTGCTTTGCCGAATAACATTGAATATATTCTTAAGCCAAGTCAAACAACACTCACTTAAAACTCTCCATACTTCTATAGGTATGTCATCCGGTTTTACACCTTTCCCATGTCTCATAACATTTAAAGCCTCCTCTACTTCCTTTCTTTGTATTCGTCTATAGCTTGCACGATTCAAGTAACTTTCACTACTAACTATATCTTCAAACGTGATCTCTCTATTTCCTTCCCTAATGAAAAGTTTATGGAAATATTGCTCTCATCTAGTCTCTATATTCTTCTGAGTAACAAGCACGCGATCTTCCTCATCCTTAATGCATCTCACTTGAGAAAGGTCTTTGGTCTTTCCGTGTCCTGCTTTGGCCAACCTAAAAATATCCTTTTGGCCCACCTTCGAATCGAGATATTTGTACAAAACTTTATAAGCTTTTGACTTTGTTTTGTTTACAGCCTTCTTTGATTCCTTCACTATTTTGTAGTTTTTGATAATTTCCTTTGTTCTATCGTTAGACATAGCTTTGAAGCATGCTCTGTTAATTTTTAGCTTCTCTTGAGCCCCTTCACTCCACCAACAAGCCTCCTTTTGACATGGAGCTTCTCCCTTTGACTCGCCTAGCATCTCTTTGGCTACCTTTCGGATACAAGATGCTACTGCCTCCTACAACTCGTTTGCACTTTCGCTACAATCCCAAGATAGGTGTTCTAGAACCTTCTCACGGTAGCTCGATTACTTCAGTTGAAGTTTCCACCATCTAGTTCTAGTGATCTTGGGAACCCTCCTTTTCTTTACCAGCCCTTCTATTTGCACATCCATGACTAATGAGCGATGTTAGGTTGTCAAACTCTCTCTTGGGATTGTTTTTCAATCTTTACAACGGTGTCGATCTCTTCTCCTTAACGCAAAGTAACCTATTTGTGTTCTAGTTGAGCAACTTTTATAAGTAACTAAATGCTCCTCCATCTTCTTGAAGAGGGTATTTGCTATGAATAGATCATGTGTTACAAAATCTTGAAGGAATTTTCCCTCCTCATTTCTATCCTCGAAACCATGACCTCCATGAATACTAGCATACCCTGAAGCATCCTTTCCTATATGTCCATTAAGATCACAACCTATGCAAATCATCTCTCTTTGTAAAATCTTATTCAGATCCTCTCAAAAAGATTGTATAGTCCTTTCATCTAAACCAATTTGCGGTGCATAAACTGAGATGATATTCGGAATTTCTTCTTCAAGCACCAATTTTTGCAAACTATTCCGATCCCTAAATCTTTGCACCTCAACGACGCAATCCTTCAAATTCTTGTGAACAACCACTCCAATACCATTTATACCCTTATCTTTCCTTGAATACCAAAGTTTAAAACATGTCTTCTCGATCTCCCTTGCTTTCTCTCCAACAAGGTTTTAAATCCCGATTTCGATTTCGTTTCGAGATGCTGAAAAAACGAGACAATTTCGAATTTTCGTCGAAATTTTGACAATTTCGGTTAAAATCGGTCTAGATTTGTGAAGGAAGGGCATATATCGACATTTCGATTTAGATTTCGGTAGGGTCTCGAAACCGAAATTTGAAACACTGCTCTCCAACCCATTTAGTCTCTTGAAGATATAGTATATGAATCTTCCTTCTTTCCATCGTATCCACTATCTCCATCATTTTTTTAGTTAAAGTGTCAATATTCTAACTATTAATCCGCAACTTCCTTTGCTACCACTTTTGGATTAACTTCTATACTCGCACGCGTCTATCATGCGAGAACCATTGTAAATTTGGGAGGATCTTCTTGAGGCAGGCGGGACGATCGCGGGGGTCCCCTGGCTCATGGGCTTCAACATTACGTTGCGAACGTCTGACAGGCTCGGAGCAGGAACCGGGTTCGCTAGACTTTGTGGATACCATTGATTCCTTGGGTCTTGAGGTTATGGATGCGGAGGACGTCACCTATACGTGGAGAAGCTCCAATTCTCGCTCCCGTATCGATCGTTTTTTGGCTTCTCAGGAGCTCTTAGAGGCTTTCGCTCTCTCCTGTGTGGAGGCCAAGCCACGGACTTTATTCGATCACACTCCAATAGTTTGGTATTCAGGTGCTGCCCCCGCGCATAGGGAACTCTTTAGATATGAAAAATGTTGGTTAATGGAGGAAAACTTTAGGGTGGTCGTGGCCTCTCATTGGTCTAGCATGGCTGTTTCTTGGTCCGCCGCGTGTCGTTTTGTACAGAAGTTAACTTCCTTGCGGGTAAGGCTGTCTACGTTCAAGAGGGAGTCTAGGGCGGACAGGTACGCGACGAGGAAGGAGGCGGAGGAGGTCATTCGGAGTTTCGATGCGTTGGAGGACCTTAGGGAGCTCTCAGTGGACGAGTTGGCTAGTCGCGCTACTGCTCAGATGAAGGTTGCCATCGAAGATCGGAAGCGGGTCACGGAATGGAGGCAGAGGTCGAGAAATGTTTGGCTGCAGGAGGGGGACGCGGACACTTCGTATTTTCATCGTATTGCCAGTGGGAGGCGCTGGTCCAATGCGTTGCGCTCCATTTCGATTGGTGGGGTCCCCGTGGAGGGAAACAAAGAAATGGGGAGAGCTATTGCTAATCACTTTAAAGGTATCTCTTCGAGGACTATTCCGAGGACTTGGAAGTGGCTGGGCCTTGGTACAACGCCTGTGGCGACCTCCCCTATGACATGCTCACTCGCGATGTGACCCTGGAGGAGATTAAAGATGCGGTGTGGGATCTGAATGCTGATGTCGCCCCTGGCCCTGATGGATTCCCGGTTTCTTTTTACAAGGACTTGAGGGTGTGCCATGAGGTGTTGGAGGTAGTCTCTGAGTTCTGCCTAGGCAATGCGGGTTTCGAAAGGGTTAACCGTGCATTAATCATCTTGCTCCCCAAGTCCTCGGCACCGGATTCCATTGACGACTACCGCCCTATTGCGATTTCTAACGCCCTTTATCCGATCACCATGAAGGTCCTCGCTGGTAGATTGAGTTGCGTTCTTGACAGTATTGTCTCCCTGCTGCAATCCGCTTTCATTCCGGGGAGGCAGATCTCGGATTGCCTTACTCTTGCATCCGAGATCATTGCGGACTGGCGGAGGAGGGATAAACACGGTGTGTTATGGAAGGTGGACTTTGCGAAGGCTTACGATAGCCTTGATTGGAGATTCCTTTGGTCGGTGCTTCGGAGTAGGGGGTTTCTGGAGAAGTGGATCACTTGGATGAGGCGGTGTGTAACCATGCCCTCTTTTACGGTCAAGGTGAATGGTCGCCCGGAAGGGGCTTCGTCCAACCTCGAGGGGGAGGGGGAGGGTTGCCCTCTTGCTCCTATGTTGTTTGTCCTTGCAGCGGACGTCCTGGTTAATATCGCGCTTCGTGTTGTCAACTGCGGGCTCTCAAATGGTTACTCGAGGGAGGGTTTGCAGGTTCCGCTCCTGCAATATGCCGACGATACCCTCTTCTTCATTGAAGGGGGATTGGCGGAGGCAAAAAAGGCATGGCCGTGGCTCTGGAAATATTTGACAAACTGTCCGGGATGCTCAAGAATGCTGAAAATCAGTCTCATCGGCGTGAGTGCAGTGCTTGTGCAGGAGGCCGATGCTTGTGCGCAAGTGCTGAGCTCGGGATGCATTTCTTTGTCGATGTACTATCTGGGGATGCCCTTGGCTACGGGCAGAACAAGGACGTGAGATTGGCTCAGAGTAGTGGAGAAGGTGGTGGCGAGGTTGGCGGGATGGAAGTCGACTGTTTTGTCGTGGGGGGGCCGATTGGCCCTCCTCAAGGCGGTCCTTTCTTCCATTCCGATTTATTTCCTGTCGAATCGGCGTATTCCAAAAGGAATTAGAGACCTGCTGGGGAAGCGGATGCGTGGTTTCTTATGGGGAAAGCAGATGTGGGAGTCGAGGGACATTCACCTTGTTGGGTGAGAGGATATTACGCTCAAGAAGAATCAGGGAGGGCTGGGAGTGAAGTCTCTCGAACAAATGAACGAGGCTTTGCTGCTTAAATGGGCAAGCATAATTTGGGGTCCTGAGGAGGATCTTTGTTGTGTCGTATTACGCAAGATTTATAGTGTTGGGGGTGCGCCGCCGACGCCGGTTGCTCTGCTGGACTCTCCCACTCCCTTCTAGAGGGGGGTCGTGGAGGTTTTCTTCAAGAATTTAACGTTGTTTAGGCCGATCCTTTGTGGGGGTGAATCCTTCGCTTTTTGGTCGGACGATTGGACAGGGGGGAGGGCTTTTCTCGCGGTTCCCACGATTGTTTGCTCTCGCTGAAGACAAATTGGTGTCGGTTGCAGCTTGCTGGTCGGATGGAAATTGGTACCCGACCTTCTCCGCTAATTTCTCTGACCTGAGATTGGAGGATTTTTTGGCCTTGCTGGATGCTATCAGGGAGGTGGGGCGTCCATCGGAAGGGAGAGACCACTGGAGTTGGCGTGCGGGTCCGTTCACGATTAAGAAAGCTTTTGGGGCTATCTGCAGGCCGACGCCTTCTCGATCGGATATTCTCATTCGTGATTGTGCGTTCTTTTAGGATCTCAAGCTTCCCGAGAGAATTGATTTCTTCTTATGGTTGTTCCAGAGGCAGAGACTGATGACGACGGACCGACGTGCCAGGCTTCTGGGATCCACCTCTGACAGGTGCCTTCTTTGCAATAAGGTGATTGAATCCGTCGAGCATCTGTTCTTCAAGTGCCCCATGGTGATTCATATATGGTGGGGGACCGGTTTGGACTGGTGTTGCGTTGAGGATATCCAGACGTTCTGCGATGCGCTACTGGCCAATAGAAATAGACCTAGGAGGGAGATGCTCTATCCTCTGGCCGTACTGTGGGCTGTTTGGTTGGGTAGGAATGCTTTGCTTTTCTCGGGCCAGCGCTTCTATAAGGAAAACGTGGGGATCCATGCCAAGAGTTTGGTGGAGGAGTGGGTTTTGTAGCTGCTTTCTCTTTCGGTCTTAGTTTTTTTATTTCCCTACTTGTTTCTGTTTTCGCTCTTTGAATAAAAGATGGGGCGAACACCAACGAGTGTATCCCCCTCATTTCAGGATTTCAAAAAAAAATATTGTAAATTTTAGATTGCATCTGAGCGGTAGTGTTGCATAACTAGCTTATTTACTCACATGCGTTCCTCATGCTAGGACCCTTGCAAATTTTTAACTACATCTAGGCTGTGATGTAGCAGCCCTTGTCATTTTTTCATTCCAATCAGGCGATGCATTGCGTTGCAAATAGAGAACGCCTAACGAAATATAAATGCTTGCTTAAGTCCAAAATATATTAAAAATTATTTTTTAAAAGAAAAAGTGGGGTTGACCTCCAGTAAAGGTCCATCCAAAAAATATATTATAAAATAAAAGGTATGTACATCTGCCAGGTTTCGAAAGGGCTTTGGTGTGTCCTAAAATATTTTCAAAATAAAACCTCCCACCCTGAAAGACAATATTTCTAATTAGCCACACCGTCCAGACAAGTGCGTAAACCTTCGTACGCCTTTGAACCTGACCAATCTATTCCAAACAAAGTCCCAAAAGATTTTGTCACTCCACCGTGTCAGAGTCAATAATACTCTTCTGTGTTATTCCATAGAGCTCTCGGGTCTCTTATATAGAGAGAAAACCCTTGGGTAAATTACATAGACGTACATGAGATAAATAAGAAATACGTAACAGTACATCATGACATAACATAACCTCTACACTCCCCCTCAAGATGGAGCATAGATATCAATCATGCTCAGCTTGGAAGAACATCTCTGGAAAGGTCATCTGAGCAATGGCTTGGTAAATATATCAGCAGTCTGGTCCTCTGAACTGACGTGTGAAGTGGAAATCAAGCCCTTCTGGATCATGTCTCTAGTATAGTGACAATCTACCTCGATATGTTTTGTTCTTTCATGAAAAGCTGGATTATTGGCAATGAACAATGCTGCATGGTTGTCATATTGAAGATTCATGGGTAAGGAGACATTTACATTCAAATCTTCTAAGACCGCTCGAACCCACATCATTTCTGCGCTTGCTTGTGCCATGACTCTGTATTCAGATTCAGCACTGAATCTTGCCACAACAGTCTGTTTCTTGCTTTCCAAGAAACCAAAGAGCTTCCTATAAAGACAGCAAATCCTGAAGTAGATTTACGATCCTTTGGACATCCTGCATAGTCTGCATCTGCACAAGCTGAAATAGACAGATCTGTATCTTTTCTAAATAGCAAACCTGTGCTTGGGGAAGACTTCAGATATCTCTATATCATATACACGGCTTCCATATGAACTTGCCTAGGCTGCTCCATAAATTGACTCACCCGGTTTACTGCAAAGGCAATATCCGGTCGAGTTATGGTGATGTATAGAAGCTTACCCACCATCTCTCTGTATCTTCTTTTGTCCACCTCTTCGGTATCGTTGTTGTACAACTTCATGCTTGGGTCCATAGGCGTGCTCGACGGTCTGCATCCAACCATTCTTGTTTCAACCAGCAAGTCTGTGACATATTTTATTTGAGTCATTACCATTCCTTGGGCGTTTCTTGCAAACTCTATCCCCAGAAAATATCGTATCGTGTTAGATCCTTCGTAATAAACTGACTCCCCAAAAGAGATTTGGTCATCTCAATTCCCTGAGCATCATCTCCTGTAACCAGAATATCATCAACATATACCATGATGACAACCGTTCCTCTAGGAGTCCTCTGGATAAATAATAAATGGTCCGCATTTGATCTCTTGAACCCCTGCCGTTCAATCAGCTGGGAGACCTTCTGGAACCGTGCCCGTGGACTTTGTTTAAGGCCATAGATAGCCTTATGAAGTCTGCACACCATCTGAGTCTCCCCCTCAGCAGCAAACCCCGGTGGCTGCTGCATGTAGACTTCCTCCTGTAGATCACCATACGAGAATGCATTGTAGACATCAAGTTGAAAAATGGTCCAGTCACATACCACAGCAACAGATAGGAGTATGCGAAGAGTGGAGTGTCGAGCCACTGGTGAAAATGTATCCAAATAATCTACCCCATAGGTTTGGGTAAATCCTTGTGCGACAAGTCTGGCCTTGTATCTGTCAAGCCGCCCATCTGCGTGATATTTGACCGTAAACACCCACTTGCTACTCACCACAGAGGCACCTGGAGGAATGGGAACAAGATACCAAGTCCTTCGAGACTGTAAGGCACGCATCTCCTCCTCCATAGCTAGACGCCAGCAATCAATCTTCATGGCTTCTTGATAAGTCCGTGGGATCTCAACCGACGAGACAGCTGCTGCAAATCTCTGGAAATCACCAGTGAGACGATGAAATGATACGTGAGATGCAAGAGGATATGATGCACATTGTCTTTTCTGCTTCCGATGAGCAATAGGACGATCAAGATCATCTATCATTGTGCTGACTGGTGGATCCACCTCCTGTAGCAAAGGGTCCTGCACTGGTGCATTATCTAACCCATCATTAGTGATAACATCAGAACATACCTGAGGCGTGCTGGATGGTTGACGTGTAGCTTGAGCAGGCCCTGATCGCCTTGTGTAGAACTTAGGGAATGGGAGGTGGTGGTGGTGGTGGTGGTGTAGTGGACTCAGATTGACCCAGACTTGGAGCGAGGTAGGGGCACATAGACATTAGTATCCGTGGATGTAGAGGAAACTAATCTGTCACCTGCAGGAGAGAAGTACATAACTGGTTCAAAGAATGTAACATCAGCACTCACATAGTACTTTTCATGGATGGGGTCATAGCAACGATATCCTTTCTGTGTCCTCGAGCAGCCCACAAACACACACTTAACAGCTCTAGGAGAGAGCTTGTCAAGTCCTGGAGACAAGCGGTGAACAAAAGCGACAGTCTCAAAGACACGAGGGGTAAGTGAAAACAAGTCTTTGTCAGGAAATAGAACAGAGATAGGGGCATTTTCCCCAAGAACGGTAGAAGGCATACGATTGACCAGATAGCATGTTGTAAGTATAGCATCCCCCCAGAAGGCTAATGGTGCACAACTCTGAATAAGTAATGTGCGAGCAATACTAAGAAAGTGTTGATGTTTCCGTTCCGCAACACCATTTTGTTGAGATGTATACGCACATGTGGTTTGGTGGATAATGCCCTTAGAGGAAAGAAATTGAGCAAGAGAACGGGTGCAGAACTCCAATGCATTATCAGTGCGCACATACTTAACAGTTGACGAAAAAACATTTTGCACTTCATTGATAAGATTTTGGATATCACTTCCTGCTTTAGATTTATTTTTAAGAAGAAAAGTTCAAGACACTCGAGAGAAATCATCAACCACAACAAGATAAAACTTGTGCCCCTTATGATCTGGGACACGACTCGGACCCCAAATATCTATATGAAATAACTCAAAAGGGGAGCGACTGCTCCGACCCTGACGACTAGGGAAGCTAGAACGATGGTGCGTCCTTAACTGACACGCTTCACAACGAAATGACGAATTCGGAGAGATCTGAGGCAGGAGGTGACGCATTTTCTGGATCGGCAGGTGACCAAAGCGAAGATGCCATGTATATGGAGAAACGGATCATTGAGAGTGTAGCGATACGCCAGCGTAGGAGTTCCGTACTAGACGATAGAGGCCATTGTGCTCAGAACCACAACCAATCACCATGCCCGTTAGTATGTCCTGAAAAATGACAGAAGATGGGTCAAATATAGCACGACAGTGCAAATTTTTTGTAATCTGACTAATTGATAATAAATTCATGGAGAACTCTGGTGCGTGTAGAACATTCTGTAAGTGCATGGAGGGCAACAAAACAGTCTCCCCCTGACCGACAATAGGGGAATGAGTGCCATCAGCTATTAGCACGGAGCGACCAGACTGAATAGCTCTGTAGGACTGCAGGTTATCTCTATCACGGCAGAGATGATGGATGGCTCCAGAGTCAACAATCCAACCTGAGAGATCATGGTTATGATAGGAGGTAGAAGTACTACCTGAAGTACTGGCAGTAGCAGATGTATTAGCTGATGCAGAAGCCGCAACGTCTAATGTATCAGCACCTTCTAATGATGTCTGTGGCATTATGTCTCGAAGTCGTGCCACAAGCTCCTCGAACCTGTGATCCGGAGTAGAGGCTGGCGGAGCCTGAACATGATCAGCTACCCGTGCAGAAGGAGGAAAACCATGCTTGGAGTAGCATGTATCTTCGGAGTGACCAGTGCGACGACAAAATGAGTATGTTAACCTTAGTACTTACACGACCTCCTCGGCCACGTCCTCGATCTCCTCGACCACGAAAGGGGGACGAACTACCTCATCCTCTAGAGACCGCCATTGCTGACGGAGATGGAGTTGCTGCATTAGAAGGAACAGAGATCCGACTAAGCCTCCTGTAGGCTTCCTCCATTGGAGGAATAGTAGCATCGGCGAGGATCTGAGAGTAGGTTGCCTCGTACTCCGGATCAAGGGCATCAAGTAGAACTCCTACAATAGTAGCATTGCGAAACGTCTTCTGTTGCTCGGGGGTGGTTGTGAGCGTCGGCGGGATGCGGGAGCCTCGGCGCGAGGCTGGAGGCGGCGGCGCCTCTGCGGGAGGCTGGAGGCGGCGGGCTGGGGACGAAGGGGGGGGGCGGGTGGAGAGAAACCCTAGATTAGGGTTTTGGCTCTGATACCATGTCAGAGTCAATAATACTCTTCTGTGTTATTCCATAGAGCCCTCGGGTCTCTTATATAGAGAGAAAACCCTTGGGTAATTACATAGACGTACATGAGATAAATAAGAAATACGTAACATTACATCATGACATAACGTAACCTCTACACACCGGACGCATGGAATGTTCGTATTTCTCTTCGATTCCACTGATCCATGATACTGAAAAAACAAATGATCGACATCTTTTGTCGCTCCTCCACATCTTCTGTAGGCCTCCTCTACTCCTAGAAAAAACCTGGCTTGCCGTGCATTTGTCAGGAGTCGCTCTCTTCTCAATAAACACAAGAACACCCTAACCCTTGTAGATGCCTTCCATCTCCAGATCCTAGGCAGTCTCGATAGGTCTCTGTATCCATCCTAGTAGGTGGAGCAGATACCACCTTGTACACATTCTTTACCGTGAAAGTTCCATCACTCCAGTACAACGAATCTCTTCCTTCCGACGACACACTGAGTCTCGCCAACCTACTAGAGAGACAAAGAAACTCCTCAACTCTCTGATCCGACTACTCTACCACAAAGGCATCAGTCCAAGGACCATTTGACCAGACGTTCGCAACACATGCCTCCTTGTCCACTGTTAAAGCAAAAAGTATGGGGTACAAGTCACAAAAAGCACCGTCCTCGGATCAGTCATCCGTCCAGAATCAGAAGTCACATCCATCCCTTAAAAGATGTTGCAACGGGTCTACTGGGATTGACACGACTGAACAAACACCTCCTCAGAAAGTTGGTGAAGCCACTGCATCACTATGGGCGCAAAGGCTTGACAATACATCATAAAAAGCTTGACTCGAAGAAGAGACAGAAGGATATATTCAGATTGGCCAAACTAAGAGAAAGAATGACCAAAGATCTTTCTCAAGTGATATGCTTTAAGGATGAGGAAGGACATGTGCTTGTTACTCATTAGGATATAGAGGCTAGATGGAAACAATATCTCCAGAAGTTTTTCACTGGAGAAAGGATTAAAGAGATCACTTTGGGAGATCTTGCTAGTAGTGAATGAAGTAGAAGAGGCTTTAAAGGTTATGAAACTTGGGAGAAAGGGGTAAGATCTGATGGCATTCCTATAGAAGTTTGGAGAGTTCTAGGAGAACATGGTTTGACTTCGCTTACAAATTTATTTAATGTTATTGCCAACGGAAGAAAATGCATGAGTAATGGATGAGAAGCATTGTGGTGCCTCTTTATAGGAATTGGGAGACATTCAAAATTGTTTGAATTACAGAGGTATCAAATTGAAAATTTAGGAACTTTGTGATCGAAAGAAGTTTGAGGGAAGTTTTCAGAGTAAGCTCAAAACCAATTCAGATCCATACCAACTCGCTCAACTATTAAGCTATCCACTTTTGTGGAAAACGATGGAGATTTATAGAGCTGAATGGAGGAACTGCCATATGAATTTTATTGTTTTAGATAAGGCTTATGATTCAATTTTACGAGAGATATTGTGGAGAGTTTTGGAGAAGAGAAGGCTACAAGCACTTGTCCTATACATTAACCTTATACAAGATATGTATGATGGGGCTTCTTCTTGTATAAGGGTCGAGTCTAAGAAGACCGACTATTTTAGCATCAACATCGGTCTGCATCAAGGTTAAACTTTGAGTCCATTCATTTTTACTTTGGTTATGGATAAGTTGATTAGTCGCATTCATGATTAGATACCTTGGTGTATGTTGTTTGTCAATGATTTTGTGTTGATTTATGAGACAAAAGATGTAGTAAATGAGAAGCTAGAGGTTTGGAGGCATTCCTTAGAGACTAAAGAATTTCTTATGGATAGGGCTAAGACTGAATATATGGAGTGCACTTCTGAAAGAAGGAATGGTGAAGGACTCGAGGTGAAGATTGGAGATGATAACATTTAGAAGAAAGATTATTTTAGATACTTGGGATTCATTTTGCAACAGGATGGAGAATTTTGATGTAGATGTAACGCATATAATAAAAGAAGGTTGGCTAAAGTGGATAGAAGCCTCTACTGTTCTTTGTGATAAAAAAATCATTTGGAAGTCAAAGGAACGTATTACAAAGGCAACAGTGAGACATGCTATGCTCTATGGATCACCTAATGTTCGCCTGTGAACCATGGACATTTGCAGAGAATGATATTAGCAGAAGTGAAAATGCTTAGGTGGATGTGTGATCATACACGAAAAGATTGGATTCTAATGATGCAGTCAGAAGAAAAGTTGGTATAGCTTTGATGGAGGATAAGGTGAGAGAAAATCACTTACGATTGTTTGGCCATTTGTAAAGAGGTCGGTTGATGCACCAGTTATTGAGTCGGCTAAGAGAAAGCGAGGAAGGCCCAAGAAGTGTTGGAATGAGACTATCCGAAAGGATCTTAGTTATTTGGATTTAAGCCCGAAAATGATTAAGGAAGCAAAAAAATCCTTATAACCGATCTGCTTAATTGTCGGAAAAAGCTTTGCTGTTGTTTCGTGTATCATACATACTCCACCGTCAAAATTGTCATCCTGAGTCCTAATTCCTAAAGTTTTAATTTATTTCTGCAAACTACTTGCCGAAATATAAAACTTATTCTGACCCTCCTGGGATCCATTCCTTGCCGAAATTTTCATGGATATTGTTTTATTTTTACTTCATGCACATGACCTTCATGTCTCAGACCACTTTATACATGAATTTGTTTTTTTAATGAATTCAGTCATGAGTTATTCCTTTTTTACCATTACGCCAATTAATTTCTGACAGAATTTTGTCAGCATAAATATTTGTTCAGTTGTGCTTTTTAGTAAATAAATTATTGTTCTTGTGGTGGGGTGGCATTTACGTGTATATTCTAATCGATTCTTGATGTTATTCCCCTAACAGTCTACGGATGTTCTTTTTCTGGAAAAAAGAACTTATTAAAGTTATAAATGATGGCTTATTTGTTGGGTATGCATAATAGGTACAAGGGCACGTGTCTCCTTGATGCAGTAGACTCATTGTGTCCACCAGAAAGGGAATATTCAAAGCCTCTACGACTTCCGATATGTGATGTCACTAGGTCACATACATTAGGACAGGTGGCAGCCACTGGCAAATTGGAGACTGGAGCGATTCGCATTGGCTCCAAGGTACTTATTAATTGCTTTATGATGTTTGTTTAATGTATTATGATGCACTCCTATTTGAGCAGGAGCTGGCAACGAAATATTAGAGTTATAGCTGTTTGCTGGGTCGCAGATCAATGCCTTGTCAAGGTCTTGTGTGTGACCAATAACAACTCGTTGCTTCCTGCTAAATTGTTCTTGGAGTAATACTGTACAAAATTTCAGTCTAGGTTGAATAGTAGTTCGCATCACAATAATTAGTGTACTGTGTTGCTGCAACTAATTGACAAGGCTGATGGCTGTTATGACATGTTTATCTCTCTCTGCTGTATATTGACAAGAAATTATATATATTTTATATAAACAGAACTAGATATGGACATGAGTTTTGACCTTCACAATTTGTAATTATAATTTGTTATATTCTTGTCGTGGTTACATCATAAAAATAATATAAAAAAATATATTACTTTCTACTAATTACTAAGAATGCTACCTCAAAACATCTATACGAATGTTTAGACATAATGTATGCCAGACGTATATTTCCTGATGCAACCAAAGTGCACAAGAGTAGTTAGTTAGGAGCGTAATTTCTCTCTGATGAAGTGTGATAATTGGCATTGAGAGTTGTTGAATTGTGTAGACAATATAACGAACTTAAAAATGTATTACAAGGAAGATATTTTAAGTTTATAGTATGTTGCAGACATTATTAATCTAGCTGAATCGGTTAATCATTTTGAGCCATATTATATGCTTTAACATTGTATCTGAATTGGTTACTATTTTGAGCTGCATATTGATATTGTAGACATTGAGTATACTTTAATGCCCGTTAAGTACTTGCATTTCTACTCCAGATTGAAAAAAATGTACAAGGAGCTGATTGCATGTGCATCTGTATCCATAATCTTCTGCACCCTTAGGTATTATATTCTCCTTAATTTGAACTTATCAGATTAAGGTAATCTAGGGTTCTGGAGACATTTTTTTTGTAAATGCACTAGATTCGGCTCCCAGTTTTACATTGTGATATATATTGTGCAACAGTTGTTCCGTCTCATTAAATAGTCGATTATTGATATAGTATCTTAACATTTGAACATGGCTTGAATCGATAGCGCATTTGGGATTTTTCTTGAGCCTCCCCGAAGTAAACATTATCCCTTCTTCCTACCTGCAAGTTCTCTTTATTTAAAACATGAAAGATGATGTAGTTTGTAGTTTGTACTAACATGACAATCTTTTTATGGTCCCATTTCAGGTTTTGCTGATGCCCTCGGGGGAATTAGCTACAATACGAGCTATAGAACATGATTCTCATGCATGCAAAATTGCAAGGGCAGGGGATAATGTATCTGTCTGTTTGCAAGGCATAGATGCAGCTAATGTCGTTTCTGGAGGTGTGCTGTGCCATCCTGATTATCCTGTTGCTGTTGCAAGCGCTCTACAACTGCGGATTTTTGTATTGGATATTAGAATGCCAATTCTTATAGGATCTCAGGTAAAAAGAAATTGTGCTGTTGTAGTATATCATCTTAAGTTGACATGTTATTCGTCGTCTTCTAATTATGTAGATTGAGTTTCACATACACCATGTAAAAGAAGCTGCAAGGGTGGTAAAGATCATATCTGTATTAGATCAGAAGTCCAAGAAGGTGTCTAAGAAGGTGCCACGCTTGCTAACAGCAAAGCAGAGTGCAGTTATAGAGGTAACTTAACACAATTCAACACATTTTATCCATCTGGATAAAAAGCCAAAAAAACCCATTTGTAGATCTACCGCAGTTCTTGTTTTACAGGTAGCACTGGACAGAGCAGTATGCGTCGAAGAATTCTCGCTTTGCCGTGCTCTCGGAAGGGTATTCCTACGTGCCTCTGGAAATACTATTGCAGTAGGAATTGTTGATAAGATTGTCGATCTGGAGGGGAATGTCGTGTAACAGGAATCGAAATTAACAGGAAGGCACATAAATATGCATTTTGTAGAGGTGTACATTATTCGATCGGGATAGGGGCATAAATGTAGTTTCTTGGTTCTAATAGAGCGTTATTTTTGATAGCTGTAATTTATATATATTTTGTTATTCATTGCTTTTTTATTAGTTTGATCTCAGCAGTTTAGTCAGAAACTTTAGCCAAACATTACCATATTAATGATGTTAGCCATTCGTCTTCTTTTGCTTCAGAAAATTAATTCCTGGAATGGCACAATCGTGTCCAGATATTCCATGTGTTTTTTAGGGAATCCCTTGCTTGAGTATCTGTACAGGAATGATCCAAGTTAAATTTGTTTGGAAGCAAAGAATCCGAGTTGCCTGTCCCACTTAAAATAGATAGATGTGGATGTTCTACCATAGTTGACATGTTTTTCCTGTAAAATATGAAATTACATTGAAAATATTTTGTTTCAATATACGTGGATCGGCTAGATAAATGTTTCCCATGTCTCTGGTGTAGAGACAGACTCACCTCTATGGTATTATGCTTCTATTTTCATGAAGAGATTAGTTTTCAAGAACCATAAGCTCGTTCATACCAGGAAGAAGAAACAAGGTTGGATGAGGGATAAGTGAGGTTTATTCCTCATTTTTTTCGGCCTGATTGAGAAATAAGAAAAGAATTGCTGTAGGAGACATAATTGACGATATTCTCGCATTGTGATTGATTATCTTTTACTTCATTTGTGGTATTGTCTTGAATAAATAGCATTGTACGCTTAAAATACGATCCAATACAAGTATACAACTAGACTTGGTCAAAATGCGGGTCAGGTCGGCCCGTGGACTGAGCCGAATGGATCGAGGTTCTGAACTCTGTCCGAAGTTTGACATGGATTGGCCCATGACCCATTTTAATTTATTTTTTATTGACTTTTTAATGTTGTTTAATAAATATAAATGATTTTGTTACCATCATTTATATTTTATATAACTAATATAAGTAGTTTACGTGTTACTTGACATGTAAACTATTAAGTTTTATGTAGAATTACATTCAAATTTGAAAAACTTGAACATATTAATTAATGTTGCATCTAACTTCTACTTGTATTTTTTTTTATTTTTGGCGGATCGGGGTCGGACCGGCCTTTACTTCAACTCTCCTAGATCAAGCTCAGCTCATGAGTGGGTTGGACGGGTGGGTCCTCGGCATGTTGGCCAGGTCTAAATACAATACATGTTTAATGGTTGAGATTGATCGACAAAGCTGAGAAATCTACCAATCGCCATGAGCTTCTAGTCCTATTCCTGTCGAGTAAACTAAAGATTTGATCAAACTATGGCATTGACTTGGTTCGATCTTTGATCCTAAAAGTATTCCATAACATATGTACAATAAGAATTACAATTCTTATCTATATTATATCTTACAAAGAAGAAATAGGTGTAACAGATACATAGTATTTACATAAAAATTATTGGGATATTGGAGAACAATCAATATAATTCTAATATCGAATCTGGATCAACTTGGTTAGGAATAAATCCTTTAATTCTAATCTCGAATCACGATCAACATGGTTAGGAATAAATCCTTGGGTGGAACTCTTCTTTGGTGTATGAAGTATCATCGAGTCCCCAAACAGGTAGAAGAATGAGATCTATTATGTGAAATACAACTTATACTAGTACAATTATTATGATCGTCAATCTTCTATCAAGCTATTTTATTCCATCTCTTATAGCTTAAAGAAAAATATCTAATTTAGAGATGCTCTTTAGTGAGTTACTTAAGATTTTATCCCTTGTTATGACGTAAGGAGCCTTAAATGCATCCAAGTAATTGGCAACAAGAATTGCAATTTGGAGACCATGAAAGTGAGGATATCGGTTTAGCATGATAGCTTAAAGATATTGAGTGGGTTATCCCTTTCATTAAGTAGTTCTATCCCTTTCTTTAAGGGCTCAATTTTGTGGGATCCCTTAACTAGCTGATGAATGCATGGTTGATCTATATTGTGTTCAAATTTTATTCTAAATTTTTAAGCAAATACATGCTTTTGACACAAAATAAAAAAATTATCTAGAAAAATTTACAAATAAAAACAAGCTAATGAAACTTCATCGATATCGAAATAAGTCCAATGAAGGAAGTTCTAGAAAAGGAGGATAGGAAAGGCAGGAAGCAAAATTCGTGAGGAACAACGATAACTATTTCATCTAGGGGAAGGGTGGGCCAGTAAAAGGGTTCGTTACTATTTTCCAATTTGCCAAAAATCTGATATATATATAATAATAGAGACAATAAGGAGTTTTGTATCACAAACTTTGTTGCATTACGTCTCCTCGTCCGGCCCTACGACTCTTGATCGATTTTCTTATATAGAAGACCAAACTACCTTCCGATCTTGCTCTCCATGCCGTTGAGTTTGTACCAAGAAACTTAGCCTCAATAATCCCTAAATAAGCATAAAATCTTCCCGATTTTCTCCATTGGTCATACTCAACTTGATTTCAATTAGATTTGATAAATAAGAACATGAATAGACTTACAAAAATAAATAAAAATTCTAATGTGCACAAATCTCAAGATAAGTCAAACTCTAGTTCAATGTTGAAACTGAAAGTTGAATATCTAAAATATATGAATTCCAATGAAATCTACTCACTTTTAGAATTGAACATTAAAATTTTGGGTGAATATGATTCATCTATAGAAGGCTTCGGACCTATTTGCTATATGCATCCACTAATTAAGACTTTTGTATATTAACTCATGCTCATAGCTCATTCACTCACACATGTACATATTTTTACATTTTACTTATGTGTGTGTGTGAGAGAGAGAGAGTTTAATAGGGCTGCCCCAAAGGCTGCTCCCACGCCGTTTTCGGTATTTTTTTATTTTTTTTGAAAAATATCGACATGTATATTTATCCCTATATCCCTCCTATATGACATTCGAATTTCGTCAGAAACAGAGACCCCTACGGCCTCCATCGAGATGGTGTCGATTTAAAAAATCATGTTACTGTTAAAAAATGACCTAAAGATGGTATGACACGAGAAGTTGTAGTCGGAGAAGACCTAAAGTGCACGATGACGTGAAGGAGATACCAGATGCCGATTGGGCTTTGCGCATGGCAGAGGGAGAGAGTCGTTATGGCCGAAGGGAGGGACAAGAGGTGGGAGGTGGATGAGGAGAGGGACGGTATTACCCCCTTTTGTATTGTTATTAATTACACCCATGTCCAAAAGTTAACGTTTGTTTGGGAAATGAATGGACGGCAACTAACCCAATATGCACAGATGATAAAATTGCAAGACACTAGAGGCCCTGATGTTCCAGAAAAGGGAGGAGCATAGTGAAATTACAAAATTCCTAAAATAAAAATTATATAAATATACCTTATAATGTATGTTTGATAATAAAACATAAAATATATATATATATATATAATAGAAAAAATAAATATAAAAATCATTGAATACAAGTATTTTGTACATGTACGCAAGCCGAAAATCACATCTTAAGCTAGGAGTTGATTTGGGTCTTGATGTCTTCACTAAAAAATGAAGTAAATTTAATTTCCAAGCTTTTTTATTTTTAATTTTTCTACGATATATTTTCTCTTTTAATTGATTTTATTTTCGCCCAAGAAATTTCAGGGTGGCAACACAACCCTTCTTCCATCTTTGATTTTATTTTCTTGCGTTATTGTATTCCAAGAGAGGAAGAGACCAAAAAACCGAAAATGTCTATTTTTAGAGAGAAATTCCTTCTATTGTTTGTCTCCACATTTGCGATTTACTTCTCTGATGGGAGGAGAAAAGTAACTTGCCTCTTGGGGACCATAACTGTCTCCTTTGCTATTAATGGATTGTAATATGCATTTCCACTATCAAAGATCGCAAACTGCGATAAGGTATCTCATAATATTGTCCCATACATTAACCAACATCCATAAGCCTCTTTATTTTATCCACAGTTGATCACTTAATTTTGGTTTTGTTGTGATAGCATTAAAGTTATGTTAATACAATACATATGATGGACCAAAATTCTAATAATCTTCCACTTGGACTACATATGCATATTTTATTAACATATAAACTTTAGTGAGCTCAAATATTGTATCTCGCATAAAGGATATTCTTTGGCAATCTCCTCCAACGAGTACACTAACATAGAACCAATGCAATCTCTATCAAAAAGTACGAGTAACTAGATCATCAATGATCACATATACTAATATATTCAAATAACATAGATCAAGTATGGATATGTAGCATAGAAATTACATGAATTGTGATCATAATATGTCAATTTCCAACTGATCCAATCATATGTTCGAATGAGATCAAAAATATACAAAAAAAGTGTGAACATGAACATCTTGATATTCTGCAGAAAATTCTCATGAAAGTATCTAAATATAAACGTTACACATAAAAACTCCAACTAAAAAATAGACATCATCCAATGTTGAATCCCATAGGAATGGTGTCTTCATGAAAAATCTTGGGTGGTAGCCCCTTTGTTAGCAGATCCGCAACCATGGAGTTTGTTCCTATGTGCTCAATATATATCTTGCCACTTTGAACTCTTTCTTTAATAACAAGATACTTGATCTCTATATGCTTCGATTTCGAGAAGCTCTTGTTGTTGTTAGACTACATGACTGCAGAATTATTGTCACAAAATAACTTGAGGGGTCTCTCGATGCTACTCAAAATACGCAGTCCAGTGACAAAGTTTTGCAGCCATATTCCTTGAGCGGATGCCTGGTAACATGCTATAAATTCAGCCGCCATAGTGGATGGCGCTATAAGTGATTGTTCAGTTCTTTTCCACGAAATGACTCCTCCAACAAGTAGATAAACATAACCTGAAGTGGAACGATGACTATTTTGACATCTAACAAAATCCGAATCTGAATAAACAATGATCTCAAGTTAGTCTGATTTTCTATATGTAAGCATGTGATCTTTTGTTCTTCGTAGGTATCTCATGACCCGTTTGACTGCTTTCCAATGATCCATTCCAGGATTACTCAAATATCTGCTATTACCCCCACAATGTATGTTATGTCCGACGAGTACAAACCTGAGCATACATTAAGATCCCAATAGCTGATGAATATTGAACCTTTTCCATTTCCTTAATCTCTAAATTAATTCAAGGACATTGATTTAAACTGAATTTATCTCCTTTAAATATAGGGGTATTTCCTGATTTGTAATCTTGCATGCCAAATCTTTTAAGCACATTTTCAATATAATTCTTTTGTGATAATCCAAGAATACTTCGAGAACGGTCTCGATGTATTTTGATTCCTAACACAAAGGAAGCATCACCAAGATCTTTCATTTCAAATTTCTTTGAAAAAAAATCTTAGTTTCATGTAAAATGCACATATCATTAATGACAAACAATATATCATCGATATATAGTACTAAGAAAATATGTCTACTCTCATTAAATTTGTGATATACACAATCATCAAAGACATTCATCTCAAAAACCAAATGAAAGTATTATTTGATGAAATTTGTAATACCATTGACGGGATGCTTGCTTAAGCCCATAAATAGATTTCTTAATTTAGAAACCATCTTTTTTGAATCTCCTGATATAAAGTTTTCAGGTTGCACCATATATATTGTGTCATTAACGTCACCATTAAGAAATGTTGTTTTGGCATCCATTTGATGTAGCTCAAGATCAAAATATGCAACAAGTGCTATTATAACCCTAAAAGAGTCTTTCGATAAAAATGAAGAGACAATATCTTTGTAATCAACACCTTCTTTCTGAGTAAATCCTTTAGAGACAAGACGAGCCTTGTTGCATTCCACATCACTCTTGGTATATCGTTTGATTTTAAATATCCATTTACAACCAATCGATTTCGCACCTATAGGTAGTGGAACATTATCCCAAACATCATTGTCATTCATTGATTTAATATCATCATTCATGGCATCAATCCACTTTTGAGAGTTTAGACTTTGCATGGCTTGAATTGATGGGGTCATCTTCCTTTAATCCAATACCATCCTTGTGTTCTTGGAGAAATACAATATAGTCATCAGAAATAACATTTCTCCGCTCTCTAGTGGATCTCCTTAAAGGCACGCATTCTTCATCTTGAGGTTGTTGAGTTTGCTCCATAGAAGGTTGAATGACTATATCTTCTTGATCATGATTTGCATTTTGAACAATGTCTAGAGTGGAATCTAGAATATTTTTAGAAACAATAATAGGAATCTGAACTAATTCCTCTTGTGAAGAAGAAATTGTATCGGGTTCATCTTCCTCAAAGACAGTTTTTAACCTTATTTCCCCACCTAAACTCAACATCCTCAAAGAATGTTGCAGGTCCCATCTCAAAAATTATCTTAGTTGTGGGATCATAAAATTTGTAACCCCTTGACCTTAGAGAGGCCAATAAAGTAACAACTCATTGTTTTGGCATCCAGTTTCTTTTCATTTGGCTTATAAGGTCTTGCTTCAGATGGACACACCCAAGTATGAAAATGCTTAAGACTATGTCTTTTATTAGTCCAAAGCTCGTAAGGTATTTTTGTTGCTGCTTTAGTGAGCACCCTATTAAGTATGTAAGTTGTGGTCTTTAATGCCTCACCCCAAAGTAAATTAGGTAAGATAGAATGGGAGATCATACTTCTTACCATGTCCTGAAGTATACAATTTTATCTCTCAGCAACACCATTCATCCTAGGTTGTTCCGGCATGATTGAGGGATAATATTGCATTCCTCTAGTAATTTAGAAAAAGACCTGGACGTTTTTCACCTGAACCATCATATCTGTCATAGTATTCTCCACCACGGTCAGACCTAACAAACTTAATTCTTTTAATGAGTTGAAGCTCAACTTTAGTTTTTATATGATTTGAACATGTCCAAAGTTTGTGATTTCTCATGCATGAGAACAAATAACCATATCTCGAATAATCATCTATGAATGATACAAAATATAATTGATCATTCCATGAAGTATTAGGGAATGGACCACAAACGCTTGTATGTATCAATTCTAGAACATATGTAGTTTTATTGGCATGTAATCTTTTTTTATTTTTTGCTTACCTTTAATGCAATCCATACAAATATCAAAATTTGTAAAATCAAGGGACCAAGAATTACATCTTTTTCTATTCGTTTTCTAGAACTAGGGACCAATCTCTTGTGCCATAAGATTACAAAATTATCATCAGCTAACTTTCTCTTTGTGCCTCTTGAATTAGAATGTAAAGCTCCATGATAAGATGCAACCGTATCAAGAAAATATAGGTTGTCATGCAGTGATAAAGTACCGGTACCAATAACATTAGAATTTAATGGAAGACTGAAAGTACTATTTCTAAAAGAACAACAATATCCATACTTGCCTAACATAGAAATAGAAATAAAATTCCATCTAAATGATGGTACAACAAAAGTGTCTTCCGAATCCAAAAAATAGAACTTAAAAGCAATCTAAATATCCAATAGCTTCAACTTCAACTGACTTGCCATCTCCAACAAAGATGCATCTTTCAACGTCACTTGGCTTTCGGTATCGGAGGCAACCCTGCATTGACACACTTATGCGAGTTGTGGCAGCTGCATCAATCCATCATGTGTGTCTTGACATGGAAGATAAGTTAACTTCTAAACAAACAAAATTGAGAAATATACCTTTCTTGACATGCCAAGCATGGTATTTTTCACAAACTTTCTTTTGATGTCCAGGTTTATTACAAAGTAACAACTATTTTTGCAATCCTTTTTAACATCTTTATGGTGCTTCTTTTATTTTGAACTCTTTGCATCTTCATAAGGTTTCTTTCTTTCGACCATTGTATCCTTTGAGGTGCCAGTAAAGTAAATATCGTTGGACTTGTCTTGCTTAAGCTTATCTTCCTCTTGCACGCAATGAGAAATTAACTCATTAAGAGATCATTACTCCTTTTAACATTTATAACTGATCTTGAATTGATTGAACCGTGCTGGAAGTGATATCAAGATAAGAAGCATTAAAATGTCTTCGAATATTTCCAACTCTAGTGCATTTAATTTTGAGATCAAATGAGATATTTGCATTATATATTCCCTTATATTTCCCTTATCTTTATACATCATTGAAACCAAGCTTGCCAGAAACGTGCTGGTTTCAGCCTTTTCATTCTTTGCAAAATATTTCTCAATTGCCCCAATATAGACCTGACCGTAGTCATCTCATCGGGTACAGTGCACTTAAAAACATCTAGAATCCCTCTCTTTATAATCATTAGACTCATGCGATTAGAACGATCCCATCGTTCAAATTCCTTTCAATCCTCATTGGAACTTGATTCCACAATGGTGGGGCATTCCTTTCTTAATGCAAGGTTTAAATCAAGGCAACCAAGAATAATCATAATATTTTCCATCCAATCCTTAAAATTAATTCCGTTCAGCATGTGGATAGAATTAACAATAGCAGATATAGAAGAAGCATATGTTGAAAATAAAAATAAGAACAAACAAAAAATAAACACATGTTTACGTGAAATCAATGAACATAACATACCCGTAAAGAATCAAGTTATTGTCCGTCCCATCAAAGAAAACCACTTACAACATTGATGTTTAATCTTTGGACTAAAAATCAACTTGTGTTGGTATTTTCTTTTGTTGTGATCAAATACTAACAAAAAGACATGTCGGATAAGATGTCATTCTCGGGATTTACAAACTATTCACATGTGAATAACCAAGAAGATGTTACATATTTATCACTACATATGTGAATGTGATTCGATCAAACATTTTCCCTCCTTTGGGTTGACTAATGTGTGCATGAATCATACTCACACAACCTTCTCAATAACCCCAAATAAGTAATATTCACAAGTATTCTACTTTGGTGCTTCTTATGAATACAAACAAGTTTAATGGAATTAATACATTTCAAAGGACTATAACTTGATATGAAAGTATAAATGAATGTTTCACTGAATTCACCAAAGTTGGTGGTGAATGGGCATGAATCAAGCTTATCCCCAGAAGGAAAAAAATCACATATAATCCGTAACTTTTAAAAACTCTAATCATCAATTTTTTTAAATAAAAGATAACCCAACAGTAATGATGGTTGGAATTTAAAAAAATATAAAAAACTCATGTTTCCACAAATTCTGAAAGAGTTGGTTTTGTTTGATTATTTTTAAAGATATAAATCCATAATCCAATCACACCATTAAAAAATGGTAAATAAATTAAAAAATAATCAATGAAGATCATGAATTACAGAACAAATAATCTATAGTATCAATTTCAGAAGGGTTATACTTTAAGCAAAGGAACTATAGTTGGTCTCTTGATTCATTAAGAAGATGATAAAAGCATAAAAAATATCAATGAATCAACATAAAAGGTGGCTCGGATACCACTTTGACGGAAATTATTAATAATATTTATGTCAAAACATTGAGAATATCATCAAAACTACGGAAGCATACCTTGATTCATGATTCCTATCTTGCTTATTTCTTGCGTTATTGCCTTCAAAGAGAGCAAGAGACAAAAAAACCGAAATTGCCTATTTTTAGAGAGAAACATCCTTTTATTTTTTGTCTCCTCATTTACGGTTTACTTATCTGATAGGAGGAGAAAATAAGTTGTGTAACTTGCCTCTTGGGGACCATAACCGTCTCCTTTGCTATTAATGGATTGTAATGTGCATTTTCACCGATCAAAGATCACAAACTATGATAAGGTATCTACATAATATTGTCTCATACATTAACCAACATCCATAAGCCTCTTTATTTAATCTATAGTTGATCACTTAGTTTTAGCTTTATTGTGATAGAATTAAATTTATGTTAATACAATACATATGATGGATCAAAAGTCCAACACGATCAGCTCATGTCCTCCCTCGTCATTGCAACACCACCAGTCAACTCCCTTAGACTTCCATTATATTTCCATATCCATCATATTCTCCTCGATCCTTAGACATCCATCACCAAAGCCCCAAATTTTGGGTTGTCCAGTTCGATATCTAAAGCCAATTCCTAGATCACGTCTTCTTCAGTGATTAGCTAGTGATAATGGCAACGCGTTGGAACATCTGAGAACACCAGGTGGTAGATGGAACCATCGAGAAAAGGACCCCAAGACTTGATCACCTTGCTAAGCTTGTTCATGCCCCTACGTGTAGCTCATCATTGGTTGAGGGCTCGAGGCACGAATCTTTCTTAGCTCCAAACAAAGGCAATCTAGTTACTGTATCACCTCTATTTTTTTCATTAAAGAGCTAACTTTCTTGTTCCTCCTCTTATTTCACTTTGCACTTTCATAATTTTTTCTTCCCACCATTATCAATTTTGAATTTTTTAACTTTTTAGTTCACATCATCACCATATTCCCACATTCAGCATGCATTTATTTGGTAGACTCTATCATACTGGAGTATTGGAGCACATTCAACTACATAGGATTCTGATCAAGAAGCATCCAGCAAGAAAGAAGAGAGCTCTTGATATGTGGATGTGAACTACAGCTTTACAGTCATAACTCTCGATATCCAGGTTGTTGTATTGAAGCTAATGTAATTAGATTTTAAATGCAATTACATTGGGAACAAATTGGTTTCAAGAAGGAAACCAAATTGATGTTGGAGGGAAGTTGGAAATTCTTAAATTTGAAACAATGTGAGTTTTGGGTGGAAGTTTAGTACCACATTTAGTGTTTCTAAACTTTTGGTGGGCTTATATATGAGTTCACACCCAAAGCTCTTGTAGAAATAGTAGAGAAGGGATGTCGAGAATGATGAATTTATAGTCGATCCCTAAACACAATGTTGATAGAACTCAAAAATATGAAATTTGTGTGCAAGCTAAGATACGTAAGAAGTGTTTTCAATCTATCTCTAAAGATAGCGAGATCTTGGATCTAGTGCATACGAATATCTGTAAGTTTAATGGTGTATATACCAGAAATAATAAGAAATATTGTATCACCTTTATAGATGATGGTAGTAGATATTGTTATGCGTATCTAATGAAAATCAAGGACAAAGCCTTCAAGAAATTTCTTATTTTTAAGAATGAGGCTGAGACACAAAACGGAAAAGCGCTTAAACGCCTTAGGTCTTATTAGAGGAGGTGAATATACTTCTAACTTGTTTGATTAACAATACAAGTTGTTCGGCATAGTTCATGAAGTTAATGCTACATATTCACTGTAATTAAATGAGACAGTAGAATGGAAAATAGAACCTTAACTGATATGGTTAATGCTCTCCTACAGAGTTCTGGACTTCCAACCTATATGTGGGGAGAAGACTTGAATACAGCTTGTCATATTCTGATTAGGGTTCCTCCAAGATATATGGAAAAGTGTCCTTTTGAATTTTAAAGAAATATGAAATCAAGCTTAAGATATCTCAAAGTATGGTGTTTCACTAAGATATTAGTCCCATAACACAAGAGAAAGAAGCTAGGTTCTAAAATTGTCAATGCAATCTTCTTATTTTACTTGGGAAATAACTGTGCATATAGATTCTTGGTAATTCGATCCGAGATATCGGGAATATATATCAATACTATTGTTGAACTCTATAATGCTACCTTCTTTGAGGATGTCTTTCCTATGAAGATTGAGATTCTTCAGAATCTTACCAATGATGTTACCTTTACATCAAGATTTATTCCAGATCAAGTGGAAAGGATCACAAATGCAGGGACTAAGACTCAACCTGAACCCAATGACCTTTCAGATGAAATTGAGCCAAGGAGGAGTAAACGACTACGGATAGCCAAGGATCTATATAGTGAGTTTGTCGTTTACCCGATCAACGGTGATCCGCCAAGTTACAAGGAAGCCATAGCTTCATCTGAAGCAAAACAATGGAAGGAAGCCATCAAAATTGAAATGGATTCCATTATGACTAATGGAACATGAGAACTAGTTGATTTACCCAAAGGGTGCTCTACCATTGGGTGCAAATAGGTGTTTAAGAGAAAGCTTATATCTGACGTATCATTTGAAAAGTATATAGCCAGATTAATTGCTAAGAGCTTTATGCAAAAGGAAGCGATTATTTTGATGCATATTCTCCTGTGACTAGGATGACTACAATCATTATATGATCTTTCTATCCACCATATGGATATGAAGATCGTCTCCTTGCATGGCAATCTTGTGGAGGATATATATATGGATCAACTTGATGGACTTGTGACTCCTGGAAATGAGGAAAAATTTTGCAAGATTGTTAATTCCCTTTACAGATAGAAACAAGCATCAAAGTAGTGGCATGAAAATATTGACAAAACTATTTTGTCACGTGGCTTTAAGGTTCATGAATCCGACAAATGTATCTATTTCAAGGTGAAAGGTAACGAGTGTATTGTCTTGTGCCTGTATGTTGATGACATACTGTTGTTTGGATCACTTGCAATGATTATTAATGAGACTAAAGCATTTTTAAGTAGCAAGTTTGAGATGAAGGACTTGGATGTTGCCGATGTGATCTTGGGTCTCAAATTAACAAGGTCGGTTGACGGGATTGTAGTTTCTCAATCTCACTATGTTGAGAAGGTATTTGAGAATTCCGAATATCAATATTGCGAAGTTGTAACCACTCCTTTTGATTCTCCAAAATGTTGGTTAAGAATAAGAGTAGAGTACATGTAGATCAGCTAAGGTATTCACAATTGATAGAAAGCTTGATGTATCTTGTAAATTGCACGAGACTTGGTATTTCATTCTCGGTTGCAAAGCAGAGTAGATACACTAAGTGTCTTGACTGTAGTCACTAGGAGGCTCTGGATCAAGTATTGAAGTACTTGAAGTGAACTATTTCCCTTAATTTTCATTATGGTAGACATTCATCTGTACTAGAAGGATGTGAAAATAGAGGAGTCTGAGAGTAATGATATTACTAGGTATATTTTTACCTTTGGAGGGGATACAGTCTCTTGGAGGTCTGTAAAGCAAAGCACTCTAGCTCATTCTACTTTTAGGACTGAGCTCTGTGCTTTGAATACCACTGGAATTGAGGTTGAAGGGATCTTCTCTATGAAATTCCCATGGTGCGTTTTCACTACGTTAATAATCGTTTCTTATCGTAGTATAGGTGGTGAAAACGGTTTAGCAAAAATTACTTTTTCTTGTAGTGAACCCATATGGGTAGTGATTTTTAAATATAAGCCCATCTTAAAATAAGTGGAATGGAGTCTGTGTACATAAATGAAGCAAATTCAGCATGAATGACCCATGAATACTCCCCAAATTGACGTGCCTAATCACAAATACGACATCATGGCCTATCGGGGGCCTGTATACATAAGCCGATTAGTTGCACATGGCCAATGGTATTATTGTTAATATTTTTCATATATGTTTCATATAAAAAAATCTATATCCATTTTTTGGTTAATTGAAATAAAATCATCTTATAAGTGTTGCATAAATTACATATCCATTTTTTGTTAAAGATGTACGCAGTAGTAAACATATAGAAATAAATACGGATACATATACGTATCTTTATCAGGAAGGAAATATTCAACTATATATACAAGTGCATCCTCAAAAAAATAAAAATAACTATCATATCCGTATCCATAGCAATTTTTTTGGAAAATGCATATTTGTGTTCGTCTCTGTGTTTGTAAGAAAGTAATAACAAATATCCTCATATATATAAGTATTGAAGAAATTCTCTTAAAAGGGACCAAATAATAAAGATATATTATGAAAGAAGCCAATAGAGGGGAGAGATGGGTTATTAATGTCCCAATCATAGTTAATTTTTTTTATCATAGGGTAGATGCTGTCGCGTGTAGGTAGGATGATGTGACATACATCCATGACATATTAGCTACATTAACCGGTCTTGGGATGAGCTAAGATACACGAGTAATTGGGGCTATGCATGCGGACGAACAAAAAATCATGATGTCAGATCTGTGATTGACGGTGTCAATATGGAAAATATAGGTACCCAATCCAAATCCTCTTCATTTAGGAATCTAAAACACATTTCATTTATTTTATGGAGTTGGATATGAATTGCATCCACGCTGGATGCACACAAAGTTGTTTCCCCGTTCGTTCATATCCTCACTTTCATGCTCCTCACCAGTAGACCAACGTCATCATTGTACGGTTATTGCTGTGCTGCTTCATCTACCACATTGCTCGACACAGTGAAATCACCATCTTCGTGCCAACCTCCGTGCGACTCCACTAGAGGCTCACGACTCACTGCTACCAGACCCGTGCAGACCATCCCGATCTTGGGGACCGCATCACCCACATAGTCTGTTATGGGTGGTCACTTTGTACTTTGTTCTTTTCCTGTTGTTTCAACATGCTTACTATTTCTTTTTAGAATTAACGAAATCCAAGTGCTCAACTGAGGCTAGGACTGCTAATTGAACTGAAGATGTTCATGTTCGATTAGAATTTGTTCGACAATAGTTCGAAAAATATTCGTTATTACTTAATGAACTGAGCTTGAATTTTAAATTTTAGTTCAATAGATTAACGAACTGAATATGAACATATTATATGTTCGTTTGATAGATGTATGCGTTCGATAACAAACATATAAATTATTTTTACATAAATGTAATATATATATATATATATAATCTATATTTCTATTACAATTAATTTTCCATCTTAATCTGTCCATGGATCTCTTTTACCGCTTATCATTTCTCAATTCTCTTTTTCTATTCTGAACTCTCAATTCCAAATGCCTCCTCGACAGCGACTCAGAAAAAAACAAGGCCTTACTCTAGGAAAAATAAAGAAGAGAATTATCCTTCCCCAAATCCCTATTCTCCTATTCCCCTCTCTGGAACACCTAACGCCCTCAAATTCTACCATTTCCCACGAGTCACCGACGTGACACCCGTCTTTCCTCTCCCGCTCCGCGGTTCCCGGCGGCCAACGCCGCCAACGCCATCGCCTGCTTAGCCCTCTCTATCGTCGCACCTCCACTAGTATCCTACTCACGTCCTCAACCCATTTCTTGGCCATTCCGACTTTTGTGAGTAGGTAGGACTATATACCAACATTTTCCCCCAAAATTCAGTGCTAGTGTCTCGGTGGATGGCAGCACCTTAAATTTGGTCTTTATGGTATACTGCAGGTATTATAATGCTTTCATCTTTACATTTGTGTTGCTCTTAATATCAGATATATATATATATATATTCTTTTTCCCATAGTGAATTAGGAAGGCTATATTTTTTATACGTCTTATAGGTTAGGAAGATTACAGTCGACATGAAGATTACAATCGACTGAGATCACTTAGTTATGAGGGTGCTGATGTTTTTGTATTGGTATGCTCCTTGATCATCAGGGCAAGTGAGAAGAGCCTTCTCAAGAAGGTGTGTCTAATTCATTTGCGCATTCCTGTATTTTTTCATCATTTCACTATGTATTAGCTAATGCTAAACTTTCCTAACTGAAGAAAAATGCATGCTATTGGCAAAACCATTCATTTGCATTGGGCAATTCATTGCATATCAGTTCTTGGATCCTTCCAGTTTTGACCCAAGTGGACAAAGTTAACCGGCACACAAGTTGGCTTTTATCAGTGTGGGATTGGAATCTCCATACATGGTCAGATGATAAATGTGGCTTTGTTATGAGACATGCTCGCATGCTTACACATGTTTCTTGTACATGGGAGTGTAATGAGGGTTTTTGTGAGCATTTACGTTTGCTTATGGGTCCACCCAATGAGACGAGATCTACATGGTGAATAGGTATATGGTGTAATTGTTCTAAGTTATTGCTTTTTAGTTATTGTTTTATGCCAACTTGTAGACAAGGTTGGTTCATTTTTTATCAAAGCCAACCATGCAAAATCTATGATCATGTGATTTTGTTACCCACCATCAATAACACCTAACCCTATCCATGCCCCTCTATGATTCGTATCCGTCGCCTAGCACAATGACTACTTCCATCTAGGTATATTTCTATGTATATTTTTACCTTTGGAGGGGATACAGTCTCTTGGAGGTCAGTAAAGCAAAGCATTCTAGCTCGTTCTACTTTTAGGACTGAGCTCTGTGCTTTAAACACCACTGGAATTGAGGTTGAAGGGATCTTCTCTATGAAATTCCCATGGTGCGTTTTCACTACGTTAATAATCGTTTGTTATCGTAGTATAGGTGGTGAAAACGATTTAGCAAAAATCACTTTTTCTTGTAGTGAACCCATATGGGTAGTGATTTTTATTCGATTAGAATTTGTTCGACAATAGTTCGAAAAATATTCGTTATTACTTAATGAACTGAGTTTGAATTTTAAATTTTAGTTCAGTAGATTAACGAACTGAATATGAACATATAATATGTTTGTTTGATAGATGTATGCGTTCGATAACACACATATAAATTATTTTTACATAAATGTAATATATATAATCTATATTTCTATTACAATTAATTTTCCATCTTTATCTGTCCATAGATATCTTTTACCGCTTATTATTTCTCAATTCTCTTTTTCTATTCTGAACTCTCAATTCCAAATGCCTCCTCGACAGCGACTCGGGAAAAAAAACAAGGCCTTACTCTAGGAAAAATAAAAAAGAGAATCATCCTTCCCCAAATCCCTATTCTCCTATTCCCCTCTCCGGAACACCCAACGCCCTCAAATTCTACCATTTCCCACGAGTCACTGACGTGACACCTGCCTTTCCTCTCCCGCTCCACGGTTCCCGGTGGCCAACGCCGCTAATGCCATCGCCTGCTTAGCCCTCTCTATCATCACACCTCCACTAGTATCCTACTCACATCCTCAACCTATTTCTTGTCCATTCCGAACTTTGTGAGTAGGTAGGACTATATACCAACATTTTTCCTCAAAATTCAGTACCAATGTCTCGGTGGATGGCAGCACCTTAAATATGGTCTTATGGTATACTGCAGGTATTATAGTGCTTTCATTTTTACATTTGTGTTGCTCGTAATATCAGATATATATATTCTTTTTCCCGAAGTGAATTAGGAAGGTTATATTTTTTATACGTCTTATAGGTCAGGAAGATTACTGTCGACATGAAGATTACAATCGACTGAGATCACTTAGTTACGAGGGTGCTGATGTTTTTGTATTGGTCTGCTCCTTGATCATCAGGGCAAGTGAGAAGAGCCTTCTCAAGAACGTGTGTCTAAATCATTTGCATATTTCTGTATTTTTTCATCATTTCACTACGTATTAGCTAACGCTGAACTTTCCTAACTGAAGAAAAATGCATGCTATTGGCAAAACCATTCATTTGCATTGGGCAATTTCTTGCATATCAGTTCTTGGATCCTTCCAGTTTGGACCCAACAAAAAAGACAAAGTTAACCGGTACACAAGTTGGCTCTGATCAGTGTGGGATTGGAATATCCATACATGGTCAGATGATAAATGTAGCTTTGTTATTAGACATGCTCACGTGCTTACACATGTTTCTTGTACATGGGAGTGTAATGAGGGTTTTTGGTGATTATTTACGTTTGCTTATAGGTCCACCCAAGGAGATGAGATCTACATGGTGAATTGGTATATGGTGTAATTGTTCTAAGTTATTGCTTTTTAGTCGGTTTTTTATGCCAACTTGTAGACAGGGTTGGTTCATTTTTTATCAAAGCCAAGCACGCATAATCTATGATCATGTGATTTTGTTACCCACCATCAATAACACCTAATCCTATCCACGCCCCTCTGTGATTCGTATCCGTCGCCTAGCACAGTGACTGCTTCCATCTAGGTATATTTCTATGTATATTTTTACCTTTGGAGGGGATACAATCTCTTGGAGGTAAGTAAAGCAAAGCATTCTAGCTCGTTCTACTTTTAGGACTGAGCTCTGTGCATTGAACACCACTAGAATTGAGGTTGAAGGGATCTTCTCTATGAAGTTCCCATGGTGCGTTTTCACTACGTTAATAATCGTTTCTTATCGTAGTATAGGTAGTGAAACGATTTAGCAAAAATCGCTTTTTCATGTAGTGAACCCATATGGGTAGTGATTTTTATTCGATTAGAATTTGTTCGACAATAGTTCGAAAAATATTCGTTATTACTTAATGAACTGAGCTTGAATTTTAAATTTTAGTTCAGTAGATTAACAAACTGAATATGAACATATAATATGTTCGTTTGATAGATGTATGCGTTCGATAACACACATATAAATTATTTTTACATAAATGTAATATATATAATTTATATTTCTATTACAATTAATTTTCCATCTTTATCTGTCCATAGATCTCTTTTTCCGCTATCATTTCTCAATTCTCTTTTTCTATTCTGAACTCTCAATTCCAAATGCCTCCTCGACAGCGACTCAGGAAAAAAACAAGGCCTTACTCCAGGAAAAATAAAGAAGAGAATTATCCTTCCGCAAATACCTATTCTCTCTCCTATTCCCCTCTCCAAAACACCTAACTCCCTCAAATTCTACCATTTCCCACGAGTCACCGACGTGACACCCGCCTTTCCTCTCCCGCTCCGTGGTTCCCGGCGGCCAACGCCGCTAACGCCATCACCTGCTTAGCCCTCTCTATCGCCGCACCTCCACTATTATCCTACTCACGTCCTCAACCTATTTCTTGGCCATTCCGAACTTTGTGAGTAGGTAGGACTATATACCAACATTTTTCCCCAAAATTCAGTGCCAGTGTCTCGATGGATGGCAGCACCTTAAATTTGGTCTTATGGTATACTGCAGGTATTATAGTGCTTTCATCTTTACATTTGTGTTGCTCTTAATATCAAATATATATATATATATATATATTTTCTTTTTCCCGAAGTGAATTAGGAAGGTTATATTTTTGATACGTCTTATAGGTCAGGAAGATTATTGTCGACATTAAGATTACAATCGACTGAGATCACTTAGTTACGAGGGTACTGATATTTTTGTATTGGTCTTCTCCTTGATCATCAGGGCAAGTGAGAAGAGCCTTCTCAAGAACGTGTGTCTAAATCATTTGCATATTTCTGTATTTTTTCATCATTTCACTGCGTATTAGCTAATGCTAAACTAGCCTGACTTAAGAAAAATGCATGCTATTGGCAAAACCATTCATTTGCATTGGGCAATTCCTTGCATATCAGTTCTTGGATCCTTCCAGTATGGACCCAAGTGGACAAAGTTAACTGGCACACAAGTTGGCTCTGATCAGTGTGGGTTGGAATCTCCATACATAGTCAGATGATAAATATGGCTTTGTTATGAGACATGCTCGCATGCTTACACATGTTTCTTGCATATAGGAGTTTAATGAGGGTTTTTGGTGGGCATTTATGTTTGCTTATGGGTCCACCCAAGGAGACGAGATCTACATGGTGAATAGGTATATGGTGTAACTGTTCTAAGTAATTGCTTTTTAGTTGGTTTTTTATGCCTACTTGTAGACAAGGTTGGTTCATTTTTTAGCAAAGCCAACCATGCAAAATCTATGATCATGTGATTTTGTTACCCGCCATCAATAACACCTAACCCTATCCATGCCCCTCTGTGATTCGTATTCATCGCCTAGCACAGTGACTGCTTCCATCTAGGTATATTTCTATGTATATTTTTACCTTTGGAGGGGATACAGTCTCTTGGAGGTATGTAAAGCAAAGCATTCTAGCTCGTTCTACTTTTAGGACTGAGCTCTGTGCTTTGAACACCACTGGAATTGAGGTTGAAGGGATCTTCTCTATGAAATTCCCATGGTGCGTTTTCACTACGATAATAATTATTTCTTATCGTAGTATAGGTGGTGAAAACGATTTAGCAAAAATCGCTTTTTCTTGTAGTGAACCCATACGGGTAGTGATTTTTATTCGATTAGAATTTTCTCGACAATAATTCGAAAAATATTCGTTATTACTTAATGAACTGAGCTTGAATTTCAAATTTTAATTCAATAGATTAACGAGCTAAATATGAACATATTATATATTCGTTTGATAGATGTATGCATTCTATAACACACATATAAATTATTTTTACATAAATGTAATATATATATAAAATCTATATTCCTATTACAATTAATTTCCATCTTTATCTGTCCGTAGATCTCTTTTACCGCTTATCGTTTCTCAATTCTCTTTTTCTATTATGAACTCTCAATTCCAAATGCCTCCTCGACAACGACTCAGGAAAAAAACAAGGCCTTACTCCAGGAAAAATAAAGAAGAGAATTATCCTTCCCCAAATCCCTATTCTCTCTCCTATTCCCCTCTCCAGAACACGTAACGCCATCAAATTCTACCATTTTTTACGAGTCACCGACGTAACACTCGCCTTTCCACTCCCGCTCCGCGGTTCCCGGCAGCCAACGTCGCCAACGCCATCGCTTGCTTAGCCCTCTCTATCGTCGCACCTCCACTAGTATCCTACTCACGTCCTCAACCCATTTCTTGGTCATTCCGACCTTTGTGAGTAGGTAGGACTATATACCAATATTTTTCCCCAAAATTCAGTGTCAGTTTCTCGGTGGATGGCTGCACCTTAAACTTGGTCTAATGGTATACTGGAGGTATTATAGTGCTTTCATCTTTACATTTGTGTTGCTCTTAATATTAGATATATATTTTTTCTTTTTTCCGAGGTGAATTAGGAAGGTTATATTTTTGATACGTCTTATAGGTCAGGAAGATTACAGTCGACTTGAAGATTACAATTGACTGAGATCACTTAGTTACGAGGGTGCTGATGTTTTTGTATTGGTCTGCTCCTTGATCATCAAGGCAAGTGAGAAGAGCCTTCTCAAGAAGGTGTGTCTAAATCATTTGCATATTTCTGTATTTTTTTCTTCATTTCACTATGTATTAGCTAATACTAAACTTGCCTAACTGAAGAAAAATGCATGCTATTGGCAAAACCATTCATTTGCAGTGGGCAATTCCTTGCATATCAGTTCTTGGATCCTTCCAGTTTTGACCCAAGTGGACAAAGTTAACCGGCACACAAGTTGGCTCTGATCAGTGTGGGTTGGAATCTCCATACATGGTCAGATGATAAATATGGCTTTGTTATGAGACATGCTCGCATGCTTACACATGTTTCTTGTACATAGGAGTTTAATGAGGGTTTTTGGTAAGCATTTATGTTTGGTTAAGGGTCTATCCAAGGAGACGAGATCTACATGGTGAATTGGTATATGGTGTAACTGTTCTAAGTAATTACTTTTTAGTTGGTTTTTTATGCCTACTTGTAGACAAGGTTGTTTCATTTTTTATCAAAGCAAACCATGCAAAATCCATGATCATGTGATTTTTTTACCCGCCATCAATAACACCTAACCCTATCCATGCCGCTCTTTGATTCGTATTCGTCGCCTAGCACTGTGACTACTTCCATCTAGGTATATTTCTATGTATATTTTTACCTTTGGAGGGGATACAATCTCTTGGAGGTCTGTAAAGCAAAGCATTCAAGCTCGTTCTACTTTTAGGAGTGAGCTTTGTGCTTTGAACACCACTGGAATTGAGGTTGAAGGGATCTTCTCTATGAAATTCCCATGGTGCGTTTTCACTACGATAATAATTGTTTCTTATCATAGTATAGGTGGTGAAAACGATTTAGCAAAAATCGCTTTTTCTTGTAGTGAACCCATACGGGTAGTGATTTTTATTCAATTAGATTTTTTTCGACAATAGTTCGAAAAATATTCGTTATTACTTAATGAACTGAGCTTGAATTTTAAATTTTAGTTCAATAGATTAACGAGCTGAATATGAACATATTATATATTCGTTTGATAGATGTATGCGTTCTATAACACACATATAAATTATTTTTACATAAATGTAATATATATAATCTATATTTCTATTACAATTAATTTTCCATCTATATCTGTCCATAGATCTCTTTTACCGATTATCATTTCTCAAATCTCTTTTTCTATTCTGAACTCTCAATTCCAAATGCCTCCTCGACAACGACTCAGGAAAAAAACAAGGCCTTACTCCAGGAAAAATAAAGAAAAGAATTATCCTTCCCCAAATCCCTATTCTCTCTCCTATTCTTCTCTCTAGAACACCTAACGCCTTAAAATTCTACCATTTCCCACGAGTCACCGACGTGACACCCGCCTTTCCTCTCCCGCTTCGAGGTTCCCGGCGGCTAACGCCGCCAACACCATCGCCTGCTTAGCCCTCTCTGTCGCCGCACCTCCACTAGTATCCTACTCACGTACTCAACCCATTTCTTGGTCATTTCGACCTTTGTGAGTAGGTAGGACTATATACCAACATTTTCCCCAAAATTCAGTGCCAGTTTCTCGGTGGATGGCAGCACCTTTAACTTGCTCTTATGGTATACTGCATGTATTATAGTGCTTTCATCTTTACATTTGTGTTGCTCTTAATATCAGATATATATTTTTCTTTTTCCCGTAGTGAATTAGGAAGGTTATATTTTCGATACGTCTTATAGGTTAGGAAGATTACAGTCGACATGAAGATTACAATGGACTGAGATCTTTTAGTTACGAGGGTGTTGATGTTTTTGTATTGGTCTGCTCCTTGATCATCAAGGCAAGTCAGAAGAGCCTTCTCAAGAAGGTGTGTCTAAATCATTTGCATATTTCTGTATTTTTCATCATTTCACTACGTATTAGCTAATGCTAAACTAGCCTAACTGAAGAAAAATTCATGCTATTGGCGAAACCATTCATTTGCATTGGGCAATTCCTTGCATATCAGTTCTTGGATCCTTCCAGTTTGGACCCAAGTGGACAAAGTTAACCGGCACACAAGTTGGCTTCGATCAGTGGGGGATTGGAATCTCCATACATGGTCAGATGATAAATATGGCTTTGTTATGAGACATGCTCGCATGCTTACACATGTTTCCTGCACATAGGAGTTTAATGAGGGTTTTTGGTGAGCATTTATGTTTGCTTATGGGTCCACCCAAGGAGACAAGATCTACATGGTGAATTGGTATATGGTGTAACTGTTATAAGTTATTTCTTTTTAGTCGGTTTTTTATGCCTACTTGTAAACAAGGTTGGTTCATTTTTGTTCAAAGCCAACCATGCAAAATCTATGATCATGTGATTTTGTTACCCACCATCAATAACACCTAACCCTATCCATGCCCCTCTGTGATTCGTATACGTCGCACAGCACAGTGACTGCTTCCATCTAGGTATATTTCTATGTATATTTTTACCTTTGGAGGGGATACAGTCTCTTGGAGGTCTGTAAAGCAATGCATTCTAGCTCGTTCTACTTTTAGGACTGAGCTCTGTGCTTTGAACACCACTGGAATTGAGGTTGAAGGGATCTTCTCTATGAAATTCCCATGGTGCGTTTTTCACTACGTTAATAATCGTTTCTTATCGTAGTATAGGTGGTGAAAACGATTTAACAAAAATTGCTTTTTCTTGTAGTGAACCCTTATGGGTAGTGAATTTTATTCGATTAGAATTTGTTCGACAATAGTTCGAAAAATATTCGGTATTACTTAATGAACTGAGCTTGAATTTTAAATTTTAGTTCAATAGATTAAGGAACTGAATACGAACATATTATATGTTTGTTTGATAGATGTATGTGTTCGATAACACACATATAAATCACTTTTACATAAATGTAATATATATATAATCTATATTTCTATTACAATTAATTTTCTATCTTTATCTATCCGTAGATCTCTTTTACTGCTTATCATTTCTCAATTCTCCTTTTCTATTCTGAACTCTCAATTCCAATTGCCTCCTCGACAACGACTCAGGAAAAAAACAAGGCCTTACTCCAGGAAAAATAAAGAAGAGAATTATCCTTCCCCAAATCCCTATTCTCTCTCCTATTCCCCTCTCTGGAACACCTAACGCCCTCAAATTCTACCATTTCCCAGGAGTCACCGACGCGACACCCGCCTTTCCTCTCCCGCTCCACAGTTCCCGGCGGCCAACGCCGCCAATGCCATCGCCTGCTTAGCCCTCTCTATCGTCGCACCTCCACTTGTATCCTACTCACGTCCTCAACCCATTTCTTGGCCATTCCGACCTTTGTGAGTAGGTAGGACTGTATACCAATATTTTTCCACAAAATTCAGTGCCAGTATCTCGGTGGATGGCAAGGTATAATACTGCAGGTCTTATGGTATACTGCAGGTATAATAATGCTTTCATCTTTACATTTGTGTTGCTCTTAATATCAGATATATATTTTATCGTTTTCCCGTAGTGAATTAAGAAGGTTATATTTTTGATACGTCTTATAGGTCGGGAAGATTACAATCGACATGAAGATTACAATCGACTGAGATCACTTAGTTACGAGGGTGCTGATGTTTTTGTATTGGTCTGCTCCTTGATCATCAGGGCGAGTGAGAAGAGCCTTCTCAAGAAGGTGTGTCTAAATTATTTGCATATTTCTATATTTTTTCATCGTTTCACTATGTATTAGCTAATGCTATACTTGCCTAACTGAAGAAAAATGCATGCTATTGGCAAAACCATTCATTTGCATTGGGCAATTCCTTGCATATCAGTTCTTAGATCCTTCCAATTTGGACCCAAGTGGACAATGTTAACCGCACACAAGTTGGCTCTGATCCGTGTGGGATTGGAATCTCCATACATTATCAGATGATAAATATAGCTTTGTTATGAGACATGCTCGCATGCTTACACATATTTCTTCTACATAGGAGTTTAATGAGGGTTTTTGGTGAGCATTTATGTTTGCTTATGGGTCCACCCAAGGAGACGAGATCTACATGGTGAATTGTATATGGTGTAACTGCTCTAAATTATTGCTTTTTAGTTGGTTTTTAATGCCTACTAGTATGACTAGGTTTGTTCATTTTTTATCAAAAGCCAACCATGCAAAATCTATGATCATGTGATTTTGTTACCCACCATCAATAACACCTAACCCTATCCATGCCCCTCTGTGATTCGTATCCGTCGCCTAGCACAGTGACTGCTTCCATCTAGGTATATTTCTATGTATATTTTTACCTTTGGAGGGGATACAGTCTCTTGGAGGCCAGTAAAGCAAAGCATTCTAGCTCGTTCTACTTTTAGGACTGAGTTTTATGCTTTAAACACCTCTGGAATTGAGGTTGAAGGGATCTTCTCTATGAAATTCCCATGGTGCATTTTCACTACGTTAATAATCGTTTGTTATCGTAGTATAGGTGGTGAAAACGATTTAGCAAAAATCACTTTTTCTAGTAGTGAACCCATATGGGTAGTGATTTTTATTCGATTAGAATTTGTTCGACAATAGTTCGAAAAATATTCGTTATTACTTAATGAACTGAGTTTGAATTTTAAATTTTAGTTCAGTAGATTAACGAACTGAATATGAACATATAATATGTTCGTTTGATTAGATGTATGCGTGATGAACGCGAAATCTACCTCTTTAATAATGAGGAATTGTAGTATAGGAAGCGGATTTCGGTCGTCAAAATACCACTAGCTTTGAATGTTGTGGAATATTTTTGCTTGGTAAGTTTACCAAGGTCGAACACAGGGAACGGAGATTTTTAGTTGCACGGTTTCAAATCAAATTAATAACTAACTTAATGCTCGATTAATTTATGTGTTGCAAAAATGTACAATGCAGTGAGATGCCAGTGCAAAGAAATATACAGAATTTATGCCCAGGATCTGTGATTTGGATCGTATCTAATTATCTAATAATATGATCAATAATTTCATCAAAATTAATCACAGATCAACATGTAATTGAGGTCAATGCTTTCAGATCAATAAATTTAAGCTCAGAATAATTTAAGCAAGAGATCAGACCTCCAATATTTTTGAATTAATTCTCGAATAGTTGGCTATAAACTTAGAGGAATGGATCTAAATTAATCCCTATGAAATCTTAAATGTGATATTAACCATCAATGACAATCAGAGTTCACTATCCGACCTCCTGCAAAAAATTTATCACTCAATCTCAAGCACAAGTATGTCAAAATAAGCCTGCAAAAGTCAGTGATGATCCGCAAATAATAATTGACAATAAACCACCTCAGATCTGTTTACAAACTATGCTAAATGGTAGAGCATGAAAAGAGCTTCGAAACGACATATTATACGCTAAAATCGGAGTCCGTATGACAAAGATATGATAAAATGAAATTCCAAGGACTAAAATGTAAATAAAAATAAAGTTTTCTTTGCAAAAAGGTCCCTGGAGACTTTCCAGTAATAATGAAAACTTGAGGGCTCCACTATAATTTACCCCTGGCGGGGGTCCTTTTGTAATTTTCAGAAAGTACGGGGTCTTTATGCAATTTTCCCCAGAGCGCACATGCGAAGCACGTGCGCCTGGAGGCTCGGGTGACGGAGCAGAGGGTCGGGCGGACGAGGCTGAGGCTCGGGGACCCGAGCCTGAAGTTCGAGCCGAGGCGCAGGCTCGGGTGGGCGGGGCTTAGGCTCGGTGGCCCGAGCCTACGTGGAGGAAGGCGGCGCTTCGGGGGCCCCTGAGCCTCGAGGCTGGGGCCGAGGCTCGGGGGGGGGGGGGGGGTGGCGTGGCAGGCTCTCAGCCGGTTGATCAAGGGCTGAAGGCCCGATCCAACGGCGACTGGAAGTCGCGGAAGGGGGCGGAGGAGCTCGGGGCTGGCTTTGCACGCAGGGCGGCGCCTCCGCGGCCAGAGGCTGGGCGAGGGCGGAGGAGAGGGCTGCTGTCGTGCGTGGCGGTGGCGGTGGCCGTGCGTGACGGTGGCGGTGGCGCGTGGCAGGGGTGGGAGGCACCGCGTGATGGCGGAGGCGTGAGCGGGGCGGCGGAGCTCGGCCGAGGTCGAGCGGTGCAGGGGGCGAGCGGCTGAGGGAGGCGGGTGGAGTCGCGAAGGTGGGCTGGCGTGAGCGGGCCCTCGCGCGGAGGTGGAGGCCGATCGTGGCGGAGCTGTGTGTACCTGCAAGGGGTTATTCAACAAAAATGGAGATGGAGGAAGGAGCCTGGGAAGAGGAGGATGAACCGTCCTCGATTGTCGCTCATGTGCTTGGCAAAAGCACGAGCTCAGGCAAGCTTGGGTTGCTTGCTACAGCCTGCGGTGGTTGGATCGCACCACAGGAGTACGCCGCTGTCACCGGCGATCGTGGAGAAGGGCGGATGAAGTTCGAGGCACGGCGAGGGGGATGCTTATAGACCTGAAGCAGGGGTTACACGAAGTAACAGCCGTGCATGGCCGCGCAAGGCGGCATTGATGGCCGCATGGGGCGGAGGAGAAACGGCTGGAAGGGGATATGTCACGTTGGGGAAGAAGGTGACAGGGGTCACGTGCCCGGGTGGCTGGAGAGAGAGGGCAAATGGGGGTGCCACGTGGCATGCCCAAGGGCTGCCACGTGGCGCACTCAAAAAATTTCAAAATTTAAGACAAAGAAAAATAGAAAAGAAGTAGCAGGAGACCTCGAATCGAAAAATTTTCTTCACGCAAGTTGTTCGTCTTGTCGAGATCTACAACTTTCATGAAGGGCCCGGGAGCAAAAGAGGTCATCTGTGAGAAGTGGTATTTTTGGTGGCTCTCCATGTGTATAGAAAACCGAATATTTGGGATTTTGTAATTTTTTTTGTGGTTTTAAAGGGAATAAAAAGTATAGAAAAATACGATTAAATACAAGAAAATTAATTACACATTAATCTAATTTTTGGATTTTTAATGGATAAGAATATTAGGAAAATAAAATAGAAGTAAGAAACACACAAATTTTGTACAGACAGACAACGGACACTTGGACTCGGGCAGTTTCTTTGAATTCAGTTTTGATCTGGATTTGGATTTTTACGTTTCTTATTAAACTTTCATCAAAGGACACAAATGAAGAAGAAATAAAATTAAAAAGTTAATTATGCACATAAAAACTCAGGTCAAAATTAGCAAAAGTTAAAATGCGCAAAGAGGCCCAAAACCCAACTTTCACATATGAGCTCCGAATTTTACGAAATTGGTCTTGTTTTGAAGGTATTTGAAAATGGAGTATTTAAAAGTGAGTAGACCAAAATCGGACATTGGATGTGGGAGATATGCTCATTTTAGTCCGTCAGATGTGAAATTTGACTTTGGGATTATTTGACACTTATTGGGGTTAGTAATTTTTTTGTATTTTTTATTTAATAAGATTAGTAATATCTACACAATGGAGGTGGTTTTGGGTCAATCGTAATTAGGATGAATTAATTAAAAATGTGAGAAGTTAACGGCTTTTTGGGCTAATTTTCACTGGGATTTTTAATGCAATTTATGCAGATGAAATGCAGATATTATTTACACATGCACGATGGCTAATAATGCTCTATTAATGAATAATTACAGGTGGGTGATGGGGGACAGAGCCTAAATGACCAATTTTAGCATGATGAATACGAGATTCATCATACCCCTATACTTAGACCATGCTCGTCCCCGAGCATGAATGAATGACTTAGTTGATTACATCCCTGACTGTGTAAGTGATTTTTCAAGGCTTAATTCAGAGAAGACCCTTAATTTGAGTGATCCTAAAATTCTGAGCTCACCCAAGCTTTAATCAAAAGGAATCCAACTTCTCTAATTTTCAGACTCTCTGTTTGTACATATAATATAAGGATATGATTTTAAGTGTACTGCATTTCATGAGAGTCAAGTCGAGACATCACCCAAAGTTCCAATTCAAGAGACTCTCCTCTAGACCTGATCCTCAACACTAGAGAATAAGTCTATTCTTGCTTCAGTCAACCGTCTCATTAGTTTGTCAGACTTGAAAGTGTATATGGACGGCCAGTTGATGGAGGGCATAGGATTGTGTCTAATTTTCTCTCCCTTACATTGGAACAAGGTGCCTCTCGAGTGCCTTATTACTCAACACAAGTATATTTTTATTTTGTTGATCAATGTGTCTGTCAAGAGAATTTGGAGTCATCTGCACTTGTTTTTCTGGGAGTACACCGGGGTGTGTCTCTTTTGAGTATCTAAGATACCTTCAACACCCAGACTTGTATCGCTTACGATGCAGGGCCCTTTTATGGTGTCAGCCCGACTCCTTGGTCCTAATTAGCGCTTGGTCCAAGTGGACACTTTGAAAATATTTGGGAGCGCTCGCCATTGGTGGAAGCTCATTTGGAATTTGATTTTGAATGATAGAGCTTTTCTTTGACATTTCTTTTTCTTTTATTTTGTTGGCTAGCTCCACTGCTTTTACCAAAAGTTGGCGCACACTAATCAACAATTTTCCTTAAGTTTCATCACACCCTGGCACTTAGGTCAATATCAAAAAGATAGCATATGAATCTTGTTCACATACTGGCTAGTGTTTTGCTGACACTAAGGTTTTCTGAAGCCTTCATTAACTTTATCGTATCCTCGAATATCATCAGATTGGGTCTAAACTCAAATCTCTAGCCCTAGTTCCTTAAGTGATATCTCAACTCATCTCATCAATCATGCAGTTGTGGGAGTGATTGTGCTGATCATATTCTTTTTGAATGTAGAGATGAAGAGTGCAATATAGCGCTCAAATCTTTTAAACTAGGGAAGTGTGGATTATTAAGTTCAAAACCTTAATGACTAAGGCAGGCTAACTCAGAATCTCAAGATCTCAAAAATCAAGTGTCCTCAAAAATCTTCAAGCCTTGAGTGATGGTGAATGTGTCAGGAATATATCGACCATGGAATGCATGAAATGCTTGATGAAATGCAAGACCATGAGTAATGATTTTTTTTAATGCAAAAGTTTTTTTTGTGTTTTTTTTGTTTTTGATTTTTTTTTGTTTTTTTGTTTTTGTTTTTTTTTGAAAACATGTAATATTCACACTACTTGTACCCATCCCCGATGTTAGATAAAAACGATTAAAGTACGAGCTATGGATAAAGTAGATAAAATATATACAAATACACCCCCCTATACTTAGCACGTGCTATGTCCCCATGGTACAAAGTGAAATGTTGACATAGCTCGTACTAAATACAGAAGGATTAAAAACAAAAGAAGAGAAGTGAAGTATAAACAATGGTAACGGTCCCCCTATACTTAGGCTCAGGTCAGCCTAAGTATAATCGGATAAATACAGATGGGGAACCGGGTAGATTTGCGGATGTACAAGATCAAGGAGGTTTGCGACGGACCTTCTTGCGGGAGTTTGGAGGGAGATAGTATGGAGATGTGGAGTGTGATGAAGAGGGGACCGATGAAGAAGAGCAGCCATCATCGGAGTCGTCCTTAGAAGAATAGTAGTTGTTTGCAGAGGATCTCCAACTTTTGTCGATCAGAGGTAAGTGCCCTTGGATGAGAGCTGTACCTATTGCACTTATCTGATGAACCACATCAGGATCAGACGAGGACTCTTCAGAAATCACCTGGTGTCTAAGGTCCAAAGGTGACTTTCTTGGTCAGTTTGTTTGCTTGAGAAGTATTGGGAGGAAGTTGGACGGTCTTCCTCTCCTGTCTTGAGTAACCGATGTGGCATTCGTGAGTTCCCCTCACAGATGAATCCCCGTAAAAGTCGACCAATTCTTGAAGGATCATGCAATGCTTTGGTCGAGGAGAGTGTTCCTGCGGGATCTTGTGGTTTATGGTTGGGGTTGTTGGTGTCACTTCCGAATGATCATGAATTTTGGTGACATCAGATGTTTCTGGAGTCGGTTCCTTATAAGGTTCAAGTATCTCATGAATTACTGCCGACTCGAAGATTGGTTCCACTCAAGTGATCGTGACGGTCCTCAATAATATGGTCCAATGCTTCATAAGCTCCAAAATCTTGATTTTTCGTAGGAGCAGTAATAAGGCGGTGAGAATCCGAAGTTTGTCCAACAGTCAGTCCTTTAGGTGACACTCCTAGGGTTTGTCTCAGTGAATCATGCGGAGATGTCTGATCATGTGAAATATAACTGTCGGTTTCAAGTTGATTTTCCTCAGAGCATGTTGTGCCATTGGGGGTTTGTTCCTCATGGTCGAGTTCGGGAAACTTGATTTCCTGAGTCTCGCAATCGACGATCGCCTTAGCGTAGGCTAAGAACGGCTTTCCTAAAATAATAGGGAGACTCAGACATCCTTCCGGGTACTCAATGTCAAGGACAATAAAGTCCACCTTATGTTCTTTACCTCGGAAATTTACGACGACAGAAACGATCCCCCGCGGTCTTTTGATAGATCGATCAGGTAATTGAACGATCACCCCTAGTCTTTTTGAGTTTGTCCGAATTTAAGTTGATTAAAGATGGACTTCGGGAGGATGTTTAATGTGGAGTCGTCCAACCGAACATGAGTGAATATAGAATCCTCAATTTCACATGTGACCCCAGTCATCGCTTGACTTTGCGGTTTTTGAGTTTATGATTCATCACCAAAGAACTAGCCATAGATATGACATGATATTCAGTCCTGGATCGTTTCTTGCCCGTCTTATTGGGGTTCAGTCGACTCTTCACAAATCTCTTAGATCGGGCACATATTCTATGGCTTTGATCATGGAAGTTCTAAGATCAGACTCTTGCAAAATGCTTCCATTTTCAAAAATGTCCATTTTTTTTTTGAATTTTCAAATTTTTCAATTTTTGGTATTTTCTGTAATATGATCAGTCGGGGGGTCAGAGGTCAGTGGGTTGTGTCTGATTGTGATGATCCTGTGGTTCGCATGGTGGTGGCCTCACTTCTTCTCAATTTTGCATTGACCGGATGAGATCATATATTCTCATAGTTAAAGTGTCTGCTCTATTATTAATCGAGCAATCTCATTCTTCAAACATCTCATGACTAGTGATTGAATAATCTGTCTCCATGTGTCGTGATTCTGGCATGTAACCTCGAGTAGAGTGTTGATTGTTCATAAACATTATGGTCTGGTCATGAGTTGTATTTCCTTGACTTTGGTTTTCTCGTGGATTGTCGAAGGAAAATTGATTATACTCAAGAGGATAGTCATCCTTAGTAGAGGATGGTTCAAGAGGTTGTGAGATCCTAGTGACCGGAAATTGAGTTCTACTATTAATAACGGTCACTCTATTGTTCATCCTCGATTCTGGTCTCTCTCTCTTGTCCATAAGATTGTCAGAATGTGAGAGAGGGCTAGTCCAAGAAGAAATGTGGTCATAGGGTGGGATGTATGGGCGGGAAGAGAATGATGGCTGAGGGGAAGAAGAATATCGGGACATGGTCGTGGAGATCGGGAAAGAAGACCACTGTGTCGACATCTTCTCAAGATGGATGGAATGATTAGCGAACCACGATTTACTTGCAATTGTAAGGTCTTTTACGCACACAAATCAAACACAAAACAAACACGTTGGTTCACCCACTCAACACTGGTGAAGGCACGTTAGGGTTCGGCCGCTTATCTTTTCAATTTAAATTTAATGACAAAACAATCTTGCTTATTAAGCAGATCTGTTAGGTGCCGAAATATTTCACAAAGACTGTCCCGAGTTCGTACAACTAGTTGCACCTACTCTCAGCCAGTATAGGTGGAAGTACAGACCATTTAAATGGCTACCCGTGTTGCTTGAGGACGGTGCCTTCTGCGGTGTCCTCTAAACCACCCACTCTGCTAAGGGAAGTCGGACCGTAAAACGGCTACCCGAGACCCTCACTGAAAAGTAGCTAATTGTTTTTTAAAAACAATAGTCTTTGTGAAATTTCTCAATTTTGGCTCTATCCTAAGTGTGCGATCTGGTCCTTACAAACAATGAGTGGGTTTCTCTCCACCAAACTCAGGTTAATTTTAGATCAGTTTATTTACAGTCACCTTGATTAGCAGTCTCGGTTTTAAATTTAGGTTATCACTGAAGTTTATAAGAGCAAAGAAATTCACGCCTAACGAACAGTCCCAATTCCTTTAACTCCTAAGTTTCAAAACTTGAGGAAGGAAATCGAAAAAGCCGATGCAAACGCAAATCAATGATGCATGCTTAAGAAGAAGACTTACAGTGAATCCTCGCGTTCTTCATGCGGGATGCAAGACAAGGAAATTAAATTACACTAAATGATATGCACAGGTGAAAAATGCCCTAAACAGATAGTTCTATTAGCGGGAAGAATTGATTTAAAAATTTGGCTAATGTTGAACGATCTATAGTGCGCATAATTAGTGAATGTGTGGCCTAAGAATTACGAGCACAATCAAATAATAAACAAGCAAGCGTATATGTGCCTAAGTCCTACGCCACTCAAGTCGGGTCTCAACCACACAGAAGGGGTTGAAACAGACCCGACACACCACATGAATGTTCAGTCTTAATTATTACAAGGGTTCAAAGAGAGGGACCCTGAGAATATTGCAAAAAGTAAACCTATGCTAATCTCTCTCACACAAAATTGAAATTTGATCTTCATAGCAGATCCTTGAATTAATATCGAAATCCAGCTCCCAGAAGTCTGCGAAGAGAGAATTTGCGGTTAGTAGTAGAAGTAAGAGAGAAATGCAAAATAAAATGCAGAAAAGAAAATGGCACAAAAATTAATTTTCACAAAAATCAATTACCAAAATGATTTAAAACCCTAAAATTCGTCGTTCCCCGGCAACGGCGCCATTTGATGAACGCGAAATCTACCTCATTAATAATGAGGAATTGTAGTATAGGAAGCGGATTTCGGTCGTCAAAATACCACAAGCTTTGAATGTTGTGGAATATTTTTACTTGGTAAGTTTACCAAGGTTGAACACAGGGAACGGAGATTTTTAGTTGCACGGTTTCGAATCAAATTTAATAACTAACGTAATGCTCGATTAATTTATGTGTTGCAAAAATGTACAATACAGTGAGATGCCAATGCAAAGAAATATACAGAATTTATGCCCAAGATCTGTGATTTGGATCGTATCTAATTCTCTAATAATATTATCAATAATTTCATCAAAATTAATCACAGATCAACATGTAATTGAGTCAATGCTTCAGATCAATAAATTTAAGCTCAGAATAATTTGAAGCGAGAGATCAGACCTCCAAATATTTTCGAATTAATTCCTCGAATAGTTGGCTATAAACTTAGAGGAATGGATCTAAATTAATCCCCTATGAAATCTTAAATGTGATATTAACCATCAATGACAATCAGAGTTCACTATCCGACCTCCTGCAAAAATTTATCACTCAATTCTCAAGCACAAGTATGTCAAAATAAGCCTGCAAAAGTCAGTGATGATCCGCAAATAATAATTGACAATAAACCACCTCAGATCTGTTCACAAACTATGCTAAATGGTAGAGCATGAAAAGAGCTTCGAAATGACATATTATACGCTAAAATTGGAGTCCGTATGACAAAGATATGATAAAATGAAATTCCAGGGACTAAAATGTAAATAAAATAAAGTTTTCTTTGTAAAAAGGTCCTTGGGAGGACTTATCTGTAATTAATGAAAACTTGAGGGGCTCCACTGTAATTTACCCCTAGCGGGGGTCCTTTTGTAATTTCAGAAAGTACCGGTGGTCTTTACGCAATTTTCCCCAGAGCGCACGTGCGAAGCACGTGCGCCTGGAGGCTCGGGTGACGGAGGAGAGGGTCGGGCGGACGAGGCTGAGGCTCGGGGACCCGAGCCTGAAGTTCGTGCCGAGGCGCAGGCTCGGGTGGCGGGGCTTAGGTTCGGTGGCCCGAGCCTACGTGGAGGAAGGCGGCGCTTCGGGGGCCCCGAGCCTCGAGGCTGGGGCCGAGGCTCGGGGGGGTGGCGTGGCAGGCTCTCAGCCGTTGGATCAAGGGCTGAAGGCCCGATCCAACGGCGACTGGAAGTCGCGGAAGGGGGCGAAGGAGCTCGGGGCTGGCTTTGCACGCAGGGCGGCGCCTCCGCGCGGGAGGCTGGGCGAGGACGAGGAGGAGGGCTGCTGTCGTGCGTGGCGGTGGCGGTGGCCGTGCGTGACGGTGGCGCGTGGCAGGGTGGAGGCGTCGCGCGGTGGCGGAGGGCGTGAGCGGGGCGGCGGAGCTCGGCCGAGGTCGAGCGGTGCAGGGGGCGAGCGGTTGAGGGAGGCGGTGGAGTCGCGAAGGTGGCTGGCGTGAGCGGGCCCTCGCGCGGAGGTGGAGGGCGATCGTGGCGGAGCTGTGATGTACCTGCAAGGGGTTATTCAACAAAAATGGAGATGGAGGAAGAGTCTGGGAAGAGGAGGATGAAACGTCCTCGATTGTCGCTCATGTGCTTGGCAAAAGCACGAGCTCAGGCAAGCTTGGGTGCTTGCTACAGCCTGCGGTGGCTGGATCGCGCCACCAGGAGTACGCCGCTGTCACCGGCGATCGTGGAGAAGGGCGGATGAAGCTCGAGGCACGGCGAGGGGGATGCTTTATAGACCTGGAAGCAGGGGTTACACGAAGTAACGGCCGTGCATGGCCGCGCGAGGCGGCATTGATGGCCGCATGGGGCGGAGGAGAAACGGCTGGAAGGGGATATGTTGCGTTGGGGAAGAAGGTGACAGGGGTACGTGCTAGGCACGTGACCCGGGTGGCTGGAGAGAGAGGGCAAGTGGGGGTGCCACGTGGCGTGCCCAGGGGCTGCCACGTGGCGCCCTCAAAAAATTTCAAAATTTAAGACAAAGAAAAATAGAAAAGAAGTAGCAGGAGACCTCGAATCGAAATATTTTCTTCACGGAAGTTGTTCGTTTTGTCGAGATCTACAACTTTTATGAAGGTCCTGGAGCAAAAGAGGTCATCTGTGAGAAGTGATATTTTTGGTGGCTCTCCATGTGTATAGAAAATCGATTTTTTGGGATTTTGTAATTTTTTTGTGGTTTTAAAGGGAATAAAAAGTATAGCAAAAATACGATAAAATACAAGAAAATTAATTACACATTAATCTTTTTTTTGGATTTTTAATGGATAAGAAATTAGGAAAGTAAAATAGAAGTAAGAAACACACAAATTTTGTACAGACAGACAACAGACACTTGGACTCGGGCACTTTCTTTGAATTCAGTTTTGATCTGGATTTGGATTTTTACATTTCTTATTAAAACTTTCATCAAAGGACACAAACGAAGAAGAAATAAAATTAAAAGAGTTAAATTATGCACATAAAAAGTCAGTTCAAAATTAGCAAAAAGTTAAAATGCACAAAAGAGGCCCAAAACCCAACTTTCACATATGAGCTCCGAATTTTACGAAATTGGTTTGTTTTGAAGGTATTTGAAAATGGAGTACTTTAAAAGTGAGTAGACCAAAATCGGACATTGTATGGGGGAGATATGCTCATTTTAATCCGTCAGATGTGAAATTTGACTTTGGGATTATTTGACACTTATTGGAGTTAGTAATTTTTTGTATTTTTTATTTAATAAGATTAGTAATATCTACACGATGGAGGTGGTTTTGGGTCAATCGTAGTTAGGATGAATTAATTTAAAATGTGAGAAGTTACCGTGTTTTTGGGCTAATTTACACTGGGATTTTTAATGCAATTTATGCAGATGAAATGCAGATATTATTTACACATGCATGATGGCTAGGTAATGCTCTATTAATGAATAATTACAGGTGGATGATGGGGGACAGAGCCTAAATGACCAATTTTAGCATGATGAATACGAGATTCATCAATGCGTTCGATAACACACATATAAATTATTTTTACATAAATGTAATATATATATATATAATCTATATTTCTATTACAATTAATTTTCCATCTTTACCTGTCCATAGATCTCTTTTACCGCTTATCATTTCTCAATTCTCTTTTTCTATTTTAAACTCTCAATTCCAAATGCCTCATCAACAATGACTCGGGAAAAAAACAAGGCCTTTCTCCAGGAAAATAAAGAAGATAATATCCTTCCCCAAATCCCTATTCTCTCTCCTATTCCCCTCTCCGGAACACCTAACGCCCTCAAATTCTACCATTTCCCATGAGTCACCGACGTGACACCCACCTTTCCTCTCCCACTCCGCGGTGCCCGGCAGTCAACGCTGCCAACGCCATCGCCTGCTTAGCCCTCTCTATCGCCGCACCTCCACTAGTATCCTACTCACGTCCTCAATCCATTTCTTGGCCATTCCCACATTTGTGAGTAGGTAGGACTATATACCAACATTTTTCCCCAAAATTTAGTGCCACTTTCTCGATGGACGACAGCACCTTAAACGCGGTCTTATGGTATACTGCAGGTATTATAGTGCTTTCATCTTTACATTTGTGTTGCTCTTAATATCAGATATATATTTTTTCTTTTTCCTGTAGTGAATTAGGAAGGTTATATTTTTTATATGTCTTATAGGTCAGGAAGATTACAGTCGACATGAAGATTACAATCGATGAGATCACTTAGTTACGAGGGAGCTGATGTTTTTGTATTGGTCTGCTCCTTGATTATCAGGGCAAGTGAGAAGAGTCTTCTCAAGAAGGTGTGTCTAAATCATTTGCGAATTTCTGTAATTTTTCATCATTTCACTACGTATTAGCTAATGCTAAACTTGCCCGATTGAAGAAAAATGCATGCTATTGCAAAACCATTCATTTGCATTGGGCAATTCCTTGCATATCAGTTCTTGGATCCTTCCAGTTTGGACCCAAGTGGACAAAGTTAACCTGCACACAAGTTGGCTCCGATCAGTGTGGGATTGGAATCTCCATACATAATCAGATGATAAATATGACTTTGTTATGAGACTTGCTCGCACGCTTACACATGTTTCTGGTACATAGGAGTTTAATGAGGGTTTTTGGTGAGCATTTATGTTTGCTTATGGGTCCACCCAAGGAGACGAGATCTACATGGTGAATTGGTATATGGTGTAACTGTTCTAAGTTATTGCTTTTTAGTTGGTTTTTTATACCTACTTGTAGACAAGGTTGGTTCATTTTTTATCAAAGACAACCATGCAAAATCTATGATTATGTGATTTTGTTACCCACCATCAATAACACCTAACCCTATCCATGCCCCTCTGTGATTCGTATCCGTCGCCTAGCACGGCGATTGCTTCCATCTAGGTATATTTCTATATATATTTTTACCTTTGGAGGGGATACAGTCTCTTGGAGGTCTGTAAAGCAAAGCATTCTAGCTCGTTCTACTTTTAAGACCGAGCTCTGTGCTTTGAACACCACTGGAATTGAGGTTGACGGAATCTTCTCTATGAAATTCCAATGGTGCATTTTCACTACGTTAATAATCGTTTCTTATCGTAGTATAGGTGGTGAAAACGATTTAGCAAAAATCACTTTTTCTTGTAGCGAAATCATATGGGTAGTGTTTTTTATTCGATTAGAATTTGTTCGACAACAGTTCGAAAAATATTTATTATTACTTAATGAACTGAGCTTGAATTTTAAATTTTAGTTCAATAGATTAATGAACTGAATATGAACATATTATATGTTCGTTTGATAGATGTATGTGTTCGATAACACACATATAAATTATTTTTGCATAAATGTAATATATATAATCTATATTTCTATTACAATTAATTTTCCATCTTTATCTGTCCATAGTCTCTTTTACCGCTTATCATTTCTCAATTCTCTTTTTCTATTCTGAACTCTCAATTCCAAATGCCTCCTCAACAATGACTCAGGACAAAAATGAGGTATTTCTCCAGGAAAAAATAAAGAAGAGAATATCCTTCCCCAAATCCCTATTCTCTCTCCTATTCCCCTCTCCGGAACACCTAACGAACTCAAATTTTACCATTTCTCATGAGTCACCGACGTGACACCCGCCTTTCCTCTCCCGCTCCGCGGTTCCCGGCAGCCAACGCCGCCAACGCCATCGTCTGCTTAGCCCTCTCTATCGCCACACCACTAGGGATGTCAGAAAAATCTCAGGTTCGATATTCGCTCAGGTTCGATTCGATAATAGTCCGATTCAAATTCGATTCGATCATAAACGAATTGAACCTTAACATAACTTTGGGCTCGTTTAGATAAACGAACCGAACCTTGAAATGGTAGGTTCGATCAGGTTCGGTTCGTTAATAGTTCGATATAAATATATAAATAAATAATGATTTGAGAATTGAGAGCTCCTATAAAGCTCTCAAGTCACAACACTTATATATTGACTTATTTTAATTATAAAGAAATGAGGCCTAATATGAAAATTTTCCCAAATTTCCTAAAAAATATTTGAGAGAAATCCTAACATTCCTAATACCTCCAACACACGCCTCTTCCCTCTCCCCTACACGGGATTTTTTTTTAAAATAATTATCAAGAAATTCATAATTAATTAAATAAGCATCAAAGAAAAAAAATTAAAAAAATAGGCATCGATCGGCACCTGAGGTGCCGATTTGGGGCGCCCCCTCCAAATCGGCACCTCAGGTGCCGATTTGGGAGATAGCCGTTGGCGTCCTCTCCAAATCGGCACCTCAGGTGCCGATTTGGGAGGCGCGCCAACGGGCATCTCCCAAATCGGCACCTGAGGTGCCGATTTGGGAGAGGGCCGTTGGAAATTTGCCAACGGTCCCCTCCTCCCCATTTCCTATATAAAACGCCCCCCCCCCTCATTCCATCCTCCTCACAATTTCCCCCTCTCATTTCCTTCTTCATCATCTCCCCAATCATTCTCTCTGGTTCCCTGATTCTGTATTCTGAAGTGCGATTGCTGCTCTCGATCGATTAATCTTATTCAAGTAAGAATAAGATTTTTTTTGTAGATTTTGTTCTGCATTTTTTGCAGGGTTCTATCAGTGAGGACGGTATATCAGTGAGGACGCTATATTATTATATTTTGGATAACATTTCTTGTAGAAGACACGCATCTTCCAGGTAATTTTATTCATGAATTTTTATTAAATTTAACAAGTAATTAGTTGTGCAAAATTCATGATTAGTTAAAACATATTTCAAAATAATTATTGTTTATTTTTAATGGTAAATCATTTGTCTATGAAGTAATCTAATGATGTTGGACAATAGTAATTATAAATGTAATATGATTTTTTTAATGTCACTCACATTAGACATTTAATGAAGAAATTTTTGTAATAGTTATTTAAATCGAAATTAAGTAAGTAGGGGACAGTAGACATTTTATTAGGAGATATTTATTTAGATTTAAAAGTGCACAAATTCATGTTAAAATTACTGTCATTTAGATTTGGAATCGAGCGCCGAGAGGGTCTCTATACAGCGCTGGCAGGACTCACTGTGGTGAGCACCGATGAGCCCCCAAGACCGGACTTTTGGATTCCATTTCTGAGTGATTAGTATATCAATTGAATTATTGATTATCAAAGATAACAGCCGAGTGAAATGTTATTTTATTCGTAAAGTAATTGTTACATCCGATTATTAAGTAATTATTTTGTGTAATTAAACTAATTAAATCATTATTTTATTCGTATAGATGGCCCCCAACACCGCTCATGTATTAATATATTGGGGAGGATCGATTGATGTCTCTGATGACCACGTAGAATATATTGGGGGTAAGAAACGGATGGTTACATTACCATGCCAATTAACTTACATTGGCTTACTGTCTCGAGTTTCCGAAGTCACCGATCTCCCCCTCGACAAGTATATACTTACATTAACTTGTAAGTGGTTGTATGAGGGATCAACTTTCTTTGCAGTACCGATTGACGATGATGAATCAACATTAGCAATGTTGAGTTCAATCGTCGATGTGAGATTTATCCATCTTTTCGTACAAGCTACTCCCTTTAATATGGAAAATATGCCGTCATCTTCGAGGTAAAATTATTCACATTCAAATTATATAACATTTTCACCATTTATATTTAAACTGACAAAAATTTAAATAAATCAGGCCAACAAATGAGACCATGTTTGAGGATATCGAAGGGCCATCACAAGTAAATGTAGAAGATGACTTAGTGACAGAAATATCTGAAGAAAATGAGGAGTCCGAAAATGATGAGTCAGAAAATGAGACTCAAACAGTAGATGAAAATGAGGAGTCTGAAAATGACGAGCCAGAAAATGATACTCAAACATTAGAAGAAAATGTTGGTGGTAATACCTGTCATGATTTTGGTTATGGTTCGTTAGTTCTAGCCCTAGGTGATGAGGATAGGGGGAACTCATATTCTGCTAATAACGATGATGCTGAAGAAGAACCGATGGAGGAGTTGTCGAACGTTTTTGATCATGAAATCGCAGAAGCAGAAGATGTAGTATTTGTAGAGAGTCAATCAGAATCCAGCGATGACTCCGGATTAAATTATTGGTTAGGTAGGAGTTATAAGTCGAAAAGAGATCTGCAATACGATTTACAGAAGTGGAGTATGGAAAATCATGTGCAATACAAA